>PVKS010028844.1:0-17182 GCA_004027875.1 Aplodontia rufa
AAGAAAGAGAGGACAGTGACAGTGAAAGAGAGAAGCAATTTTTAGTGAGTTTTTCCCGTGACTTCCCTTCCTCTGAGACTTTGTTGTGTACGTGGTGCTGGGGTTGACTCATGTACTTGCGCGTGCCAGGCAAGCGCCTTAACCGCAGAGCCACGGCTCCAGCGCCTGGCTATTTTTTTTCTTTTTTAATTCAAGTTTTAAAAATTAAGTGGTTTCCTTTTCCTGGGAAGCCCAAGATTCACCAATATTTTGAATGATTCTCTACTTATATGTGCAGTAAGATATAATGGTTGTCTTGATGTTAATAATTAAGGTTCTTGAACTATGGCAGATTATTTTAAGTTTTAAAATCATCTACATAAAATCAGTAAAAAAAATAAAAAATACTTCTCCACCCACCAATTCATTTCCAATGCCTGGTTCTGTGTGATGTGAACAATCTCAGTCAAGGTCCCAGAATTGTCTTAAATATTATTTGACAAGTGGTTGCAGAGGAAGCCTCTGAAGTGCCTTTTTGTTGCTATGGTCACTTCTATTCTCATCGAGTAGGTAAGGTCAAGTTATATCACTGTCCCAGGAGTCATTCTTTTCATCATTTATTGTGTGTCTTTCCGTTGGCTGAGTAACTCTATTTATTAAGCTTGGCATAATGATTTACAGAGGGAGCTGTGGCATTGATAAGTGGACATTCTCTTAAGAGAGCTAAGAGCTAGGTTTGCTGGGATGTTAAAAGGTAGCCATCTTGTTTTCTTTTTTGTTGGTGCATCTGTTCTTTTAACTTAACTAATGCAACTCAGGTGGAATTTTTGTCTCAGTGTTTTCAGCTTTCTTTTTAAAAAAATATTCTGAAAGGCCTGGAGGCTTAGTTTTAAAATGAAAATTGCACTTTGAAAATAAAATAAAGCATCTCTGGATAGTTCTTCAGTTTTCATTAATGATCTTTGCCTAAAAATGCACGAGTAATTAATGGTTACTAGGAAGAAGCCAAGACATTCCACCTAAGGCATGGGTTTTAGAAAATCATAAACAATTTTATTTCAATTAACTGTCAAACATTTTTAAAAAATTCAGATCAATGAAAAATACTACTTGGCCAGTAAGATCAGTTCAATAAAATTGAGCTCTTATAAGGTGTGTGTACAATTAGCTAGACTATAAGGGAAAATATGGTAGCTGTGTTAAAAAAATGCAGAATTATAGAGGAATTAAAAATAGGGAATGTTTCCTCAAAGAAGCTCAAAAACACTAAAAAGTAGTTGGCTTTAGAGCTTACCTTTTGGGGACAAATTTAGCTTTTAATTCTATAAGAGTTTATCCCAGGCAGAGAAAACGGAAAATGTATGGGTTTGAAAAAATCATGTGGGCTGGGGATGTAGCTAAGTGGTAGGGCACTTGCTTATGTAAGCATGCTCAGGGTATTGGGTTCCACCCCAGTACAAAACAAAACAAAACGAAGAAATGACAACAACAACAAAATAAGCAAGCATCATGTATTTTGGGAAGGGGGACAATATGAAATGGAAGCTGAGGCACTGCTACTCTGTGGAATGGTATAGATTCAACCTCTTGCAGATTTAGCAGGTAGAAGGCAAGGGGTTGTCAGGAGATGCCACTCATTCCCATATGATTAATGACTTAAGAATATTAGCTGAAATAATAAATTATTCTAAAGAGTAAAGCAGTTATGATTGTTGACCATGATTCTTTCTTGTAATTCTATTGCTAATACATTGATTACTCCAGTGGAGCAAAATTTCTGCTAAGAATTGTAGCTACCAGCAATTTTGTCAAAGCATCTACTCAAATTAGTTTTGGAACAAGACAGGTCATAAATAAGCCTCTGAAATAATAGTACTAGTAGAATCATTTGGGGCCTAGCAAAGAGAGATATAATGACAATATTTTAGATCAAAGGAGCTGAGAGATGTTTGGCATCATCTACAGAGGAGTGAGTTTATATTAATTATCTATACATACAACCAGTAACATGAAATGTGGCTTCATCTTTGATTTAAAAATAGCACTGTCAAAGTGATAATAATCATAATAGTAAAAATAATACTATCATATGGTTTATATTTTCTAGTTACTCTTTTTAATAATTATTTTCTTCACATATATACCACATCCTAATGATGATATGTTTATGCACTCAAATTACAAAAATGAATAAAGCACAGTTTTCCTTTCTCCAAACCAACACACTCAGAGAGTGTGTTACTACATTCTAGTAGTATCAGAGACCTACTTTGGCAGCGGTGCAAAAAGAAGACCCTTGCAAGGCACATAAGTAATTGGCAGTTTTACTTTCATTTATCACCTAGGGACATTTAAAGGGGGAAGAATGTGAGGGTTGGGGATATCAGCGTGTCCAGAGTAGGCACAGCCTGTGAGCCTGTAGTAGCTTTGTACAGGTATTAGAGGTGTTGGATTTAGCACAGTAGGGAGTAAGGGAAGGAATGGGTCTGTGTGGGAGGGCTCCTTAACCTTTGAGGTACTCCATTGGAGCACGGACACAAAAAAGATCAATTGCTCCGGCTTTATTCATCTTTAAGGAATTGAAGAGAAGCAATGCAGTTGTTTATATTAGATCCTTGTTGCACATAGGTGTTGGAGGAGATGCAACCAAGTTTTTTTTGGTGTTCCACATCACAAAGTCAAATCAATTTAGCTGCAGAACGAAAGGGGGAAAATGTTGTAATGCTACTACAGAAGTTCTTCAAAACCTCCATTGACTTAGGAAGTTAACAGAAATAAGAATTCTGTAGGAAGGCATTGCATTAGCAACTCCCAAAGCACTGCTGCTCAGTTTTGCTTTCTTCTGGGCTTTTGCTTTATTCTTCTTTATCCAGAGTAGCGTTCTTTGCCTCTCTATTTTCATGTTATAATTTGTCTGCCTCACATTGCTGAATTTTCCTTATGATAGTCCTAGCCACAAATAGTGATCTCTCTGTGTCTCTGTTTCACTTCCAAGTTCTCTGGAGAGATGAATCAGTTGGTGTAGCTTAAATCAAGTGTCCTTGCCCTCATCAGTGGTGATAGGGAGTGGTGACACTGATGATGGCTGCCATAGATGATGGGTTAGAGCCACACGGAAAACCTATGGATTAGTGGTAGGTATGTGTGTGTGGGTAGGTGGAGGGATTTCCCAGAAAATGGGGCATAGTACCACAATATGAGTGAACTGGCCTTTGAGAAAATTAAGACTGAAATGTTAACGGCATAAGAAAAAATAAGAATAAAATAATAAATGTAAGATAAGCCTTTGTACAGGGATGTTACATGAACCACTTACTTGGTTCCATACCTTCTAATAAGTAAAGCACAGATGGAAATATTCATGATTCAATATCCTATAAATTTTCTTCTTTTTTTCCAATTATTTCTGATTTACAGTTTTTGAGGAGATCATTTTCCCAGGCATAGATTATCAAAGATTTTGTCTTCCAACTAAATTTTAAAATGAAAGGAAAAGTTTTAATCTTTTTATTCAGGTAGAAAAGAGGAGATAGCATCATTCTATTTTAATGGAATGGGAACACACAGCTCATATCTTTAAAGCTAACTTGAATTACTGTACTGTTTTGTTTTGTTGTCAAGTAGAATTTTTTTTAAAGGAGCAATTTGAGGCTCAGAGAAAAACTGAGTAGAAGCTATAAAGATTTTCCATCCATTTCTTGCAGCCACACGTGCACAGGCTTCACATCATCAACATCCCTGACAGTGGCACATTCCTCACAATGGAAATGTCTACTTTGGCCCATCATTTTCACTCAGAGCCCATAGTTTCTGTTACGGTTCAGTTTTGGTGTTGTATATGCTATGGATTTGGACAAATTTAAAATGATACCATTATTATATCATACATTGTAAATCCACTGTTCCCACAGTCCTGTGTGTCCTGCCTATTGTCTTCCACCCCTGGAATTGCTACTCTTAAAAGACTAAAACTCTTTACTTTTGACTATTTAATATATTCTTAAACACTGGTCTGAATTTCATCTAAGTATCTTACTGTCAGTTTTATAGATTTCTGTCCATGATTGAATGCCATTAGATACTTTTTTCACTGTGAAAAGTCAGTGAGTTTTGGTAAAATATATTAATTCATCCTATTAATAATTTGTGTTCCAGATTTAAAGGTCAGTATTTAAGAACCTGGATCCTTATAATGTGAGGTTCTGATTCCTAATGAAAGACTGTTATGTTTCCACTGTCCTTAGTTGTGATTTGTATCAAATTTATCTTAATTGTTTGTATTAGCTCTTTTGAAGCCATTAGAGTTTTTTTCCTAAGGAAGTCAAGTCTTTATGCTACATTTTCCCCTTAATATTGCATAAGAATAAAACCTGATTTAAAGCCATGCTGGACACTCTTAATTTTCCAATTGTTTCAAAAGATGTAGTCATTAAAAGTTGGTACAAATAGTTCAATCTTTTAAGTTCTTAATACACTGAATGCGTTTGTCAACACTTCATTAGGAACTTGGAGTATAAGTTAATGATGCACCAAGTTTAAAACCTCTTATATTCAATTAGAGGACCTATTACCTCTGAAAGCAGTAAATAATAATTGGCATTTACTGATTTTTAAATAGCATTTTACATGTATTTTTATTTTAGGATGCATATGCTGTTGTGTGTTATGCTGTGAAAACTCAAATGTTTTGAGAATGTAGCTACCTTTTAGCATTTAACCTAAAGTCTCTTCCTGTTTTTAATGTGGAATATTTCCTCTCTTTAATTGCTAACATGTTTTTCAAATATTTACACACAATTTTTAAGGTGCTAATTGGCACTAGAATAGTTGATGGATGGTAAACTGTTGGAATCAACATTAACTTAAAGCACATCCACAATAAATTTTTTGTATCCTGGCCTGGAATTGCTGGCATTTGTGTGTTAAATGCATCACTAGTCTAGCAGTAAAATACATAAAGCAGCAGTATGCAGTTTTAGTATTTACCTTACCAGAGCCTCAGGATGCCAGCCACTCAGCCTCAGCAGAATTTGATAGTCTTTTTTTAGTATTGTGTTTTGGTGAGGGTCTTTGTGTTCTTGTGAACAAAAGCATTGCTTATTTATATTTTATAGCTCATTTGATCCACTGGGGTTAAATAGAACAAAACAAAACCTTTCTTTTCAAACCCCAATATTTGATTAATGTAAGCTTTTGTATCATGCTTGCAGTTTTATTTGCTTTTATCTTCTTTCCATATTTTCCTTTCATTGTAATATGCTATTCTTACCATGTTCCTTCAAAACTGTGCATGCCAGTTCGTGGAGCACGTGCTAATAAGCAAGCATCCCTTTATGTTCATCTGTTTATCGTGCTTTCCTCTTTGTGGTTTCCCTGAGATTCACCATTTGTCCAATACTCCATTTTTAGAGTTAGCTCCTCTATTTGGTTATACTAATTCTATTGTGAGCGAAAGACTTTGAAAGGGCTTATTTTCACCTGGTGAAAAGCAGTTCCCAGAGCATTTTCTTATATGTCTCTTGGTTCCCTTCCTGAGGGCACAAGTTTAGTGAATTAGAGAAAACGTCTTCTTTAACAAGTCCATTCAACGGTTGTGATCCAAAGGGATGTTTGGCCATCATTGCAGCCCTGGCTTGGTTATTTTGATTGCTCCGAATCTGGCTGCTGAGAAGAACTGCAACCTTGGATTCTGTAGATTGATGCTGATTTGTTGACATTCTCCTGACTCCTTAACGAATGTGTTTGAATCCACTTAATACAGTTGTTTTGTCTGCTTGTGTCACGTAGGATTGTTTGAGTGAAGTGGCTGCTTTGTCTAATGGCATAGTATCTTCCAGTTTGCGTTGACATTAACCATCAATAGGTTTTACTGTAATTTTTTTTATAAAGTTTTTTTTTAAGAGAGAGGGACAGAGAGAGAGAGAGAGAGAGAGAATGAGAGAGAATGAACCAACTGTATTTAGTTTTTTCAGGTGGCCTTTGTTGCTCCAACAATTCATTGTGTATGTGGTACTGGGGTTTGAACTCACGTACTTGTGCATGCCAGGCAAGCACAGTAACCACTGAGCCACCGCTCCAGCCCCTTTACTGTTATAATTTAATGATAGTTTAATATTTTAAATGCTTCTTCAGTTCATTTACTACAAGTCCCTCAAAAGTAAAAATCAATCACTGGGCAATTATTAAGATATTTGATTCTTGAGAATTAGACCTAAATAATTATTTTCATTTAAGTTTGATTTAGCTTTTGAAACACTGAGTCAAGGATGCGATTATTGACTTTTCTATAAATACTGCTGCCTAAAACTCAGTTTTGAATATATATGGCTGTATGGTGTTTTTGCCCCTAAAAATTATTATTATTATTTTTTTGTGGCAGTGTCAAAACATGCAAACAGTGTGACTGTAAAACTTTATTGTGCCAGGTGTGGTGATGCATGCCTGTAATCCTAGCAACTTGGGAGGCTGAGACAGGAGGATCACAAGTTCAAAGCCAGGCTTAACAATTTAGTGAGTCCCTTAGCAACTTAGGAGACTGTGTCTCAAATTAAAGTATAAAAAGGGCTGGTTATGTGACTCAGTGGATAAGCACCCCTGAGTTCAATCCCTGGTATACCCCCAGAAAAAGAAAAACAAAAAACAAAAATACTTTGTTAGATGGTTGTTCTAAGAGACCCTTCTCACTTCAAAACACATTTGCTGATCCTGGCAGCTGTGAGGCATCTGCTGTGAGGCCGTAGTTCCTTCTGTCTTTGGTATCTGTGGCTGAGCTTGGGAGAGTCTTTAGGAATCAAACTGATTTTGACTTCTTTCCTTAGGCATGGATACACCCCAGTGTCCATTGTGTGTTTACCTAACATCTGCAAACAAAATTCTGTAGAAAAGAATTTAAGATAATAGAAAGTGGGTTTTGGGGTGTGTGTGTGTGTGTGTGTGTGTGTGTGTGTGTGTGTTTAAGCTTGCAAATTTGGAAGAGCAGCCTTGTGTAAAAGTGTTTACAAATCAAAAGTGCACTCAGTAAGGAACAATAGATTTACTTAGACAAAGTTCCCTTCAGGGTCCCACTCTAGTCTGCCTGTGAAGATGAAAGCTGAGTGAGGTCAATTCTGATTGGTTGGTTTTATGTAAACCAGAGATGCCACTATGCCATTTTCTGATTGGTTAATATCTACATGTGGGTCTAGGTTGTCATTCATTGGTCAGATCCAGGCAGCAAAATGAGGCTTTCCCCAGCTGTTTCTCTTGGCAGCTGAAGCAGAAAGTATTGAAAAGGTCAGAGAGATGCTGTTTCTGTGGCCTACACAGTGTCCTTCGGTTCCAAGATTCTAACATGCCAAAGTGATGGATTTGGGGTCATTATTTTCTGAATGCCAGCAAATTCAGTGAGGACTCATTGTTGATGTTGGTTGCTAGCTATGCCTCCTGTCATCCCATCAGTTTCCCTAGAAGAACCAAACTGGTGATTGGTGATCTATATGTAGGAAATGGACTTTTTTTTTTTTTTTTGGTACCAGGGATTGAACCCATGGCATTAAATCATCCCCCAGCCCTTTTTATTTTTTATTTTGGAACAGAGCCTCATGAAGTTACTCAGGGTCTTGCTGAGTTGCTAAGAGGCTGACTTTGAACTTGTGATCCTCCTGCTTCAGCCTTCTGAGCTGGTGGAATTACACATGTGTACTACTGTGCCCAGCTAACATGGACATTTCTTGTCCTCCTTTTTTTTTTTTTTTTTTTGACATGGCTGTGTGTAAAGTTTTGTGACTTTGAAAATTTCACATCCAAGTATCCATAGCCCAGTCATATGTCATATGATTTATACGGGTTTTTCATTTACAATTCCATTTGATTAAAGGTTAGTCTTTTTTTTTTCTGCATACATTTTGAAGACGATAACCATTTCTAACATTTCTATATATGGGTCTTAGGAGTGCTAGATAAGCATGAGACAATTTCCCTAATATTTATAATATTAAATTAACACAGAGAAGTGGAACTCTTGTTGGCATTTTATAGTGAAGGGCATGAATGCTGGGTATTGTATGCATGGTGTTTAGTTCTGCAGACATGTTGTCTTTAAGAATAATGAACAGGTGAAAATGAGTAGATTATCTAAATAGTGAAAAACATTCTGTTTTTGAAGTGAAAACTTTTAATGTCATACTCCTGCTGTTTTATTTTTAGACTGATAGTTCAAAGACCATAAGAAAGATTTCTTTTTATCCCTTCCTGAGTTGGAAGAAAATTCTAATTATCTCCAAATATGGAGTGACTGTAAAATGACATGAGCCCTGAGGGAAGGACATTTGTTTTTCTTAAGCTGCTATGAACATGATTTCCTTGAAATGTATGTATGTATGTATATATATATATATATATGTATGTGTGTGTGTGTGTATATATATACATATATATATAGTGTGTGTGTGTGTACGCACACATATATACATATCTCCCCCCAAAGTAGGGTTCAGTTTTTCTATGTGAATTTGGTTCAAGTACATTGAAGGTGGAGAGTACTTGGCCATGATGTGCATGTTTTGCAGTGATGGACAGGGGATGTCTTTTTTCAGAGTGCTCATATGCATCTAGCTATACCCAGTACATGCAAGTACTGCAGCTGTTTGTTTAAATTATCAAGAAATGAACTGTGACTCATTTCACATAACCTGTGGGATTTTCTTTTAACCACATTGGCCTGGATGTGAGAAGGTCCAGGAGAGTTCCCACCCCATTGTTAAGGTAATGGCAACATGAACTGACAGCAGTATGATTCTTAATAATTGGCGGATGCTTATGTATAATGGATGGTTGAGGCCCATCCTGGTCATAGTCATACAGAAGAAGTAGAAGTGTGGACTAAATTGGCTGTTTGTTCTATGCAGTCTCTGCATGAGAACCTTTTTACAGGTTCAGCAGAAGAGTGGTTGCCTAGCATGCATGAGGCCTGGGTTTCATCTTCAGCACTGGAAAACAACAAAACATACAAAAAAGTAAACTTTTAATAAAGGCGAGGTCAAAGAATGATAGTTTAACTCACCTACGAATATGTTAATGAGCATATATCATCAAATAAAGATATACCTGATTTTACTTTTTCAAATAAAATTTCAAGGAATTTTGTTCTTCTTTTAGGATAGTTTTAAAAAATGGTGAGTAAACGGGGCATGGTTGTGCCTGCCTGTAATCCCAGTGGCTTGGCAGGCTGAGGCAGCAGGATTACAAATTCAAAGCCAATCTCAGCAATTTAGTGAGGCCTGAGCAGTTTAGCGAGACCCTGTCTCAAAATAAAAAAGTAAAAAGGGCTGGTGATGTGGCTCAGTGGTTAAGTGCTCTTGGGTTCAATCTCCAGTATCAAAAAACAATAATAAACAAAGTTACAAATACAACAAAAATAAAAAACAAACCAAAGAAAACAAGAACAAAGCCACTTTAAATGCAACTCCAACCAATGCCTAAGTTCATTGACAAATGTTATAAATATCCTGTTGTTAAAATAGTAATCAACATCATGGAAAGGCAAAAATGCATGGGTGGGCGAAGGATTGACTACTTTTGACAATATTGAGGCGTGATTGCATCTACATGTACAACTTTCTTTATGTAAGGAATTGTGAGCTTTTTTGTAGGCTTCAGAAGAGAAGAAATTCTCACTTCTGCACAGTGAAGATAAATTAATTAAAGATTAATTTTTGACTTTGAGGGATATCATGAAATCTGACATCTTCAGTGAAAAAAATTACTTAGAGTTGGTTGTCTTTTTTTTTTTTTTTTAAGTAAGACTATATTGTCAGGTCCTCCACATTAAAAGCAGCCACCCAAAGTTCAAATAAAACACTTTCCAGGATCCCAGCTGGAAATTCAGAGTATTTCTAATTCAGAGTATTTCTCACGGTGGTGGTGGTGGGGGCACTCTTTTAAGCAATTTTGAAAGTATTTGATTTTAAAAGATATAGTTATTCTATGGAAGAAAAACATTGGATGAAGTTTTCTATAGTCGGAGAGTATCAGCTAAAGCACAAAAATCCATCCAGCTGTGATTTACTTGATGGTTGCGTTTTAGTTTTCTTGCTCTTGCTCACCCTTTTTGGAGATGCTTGGTAGTCACTTGATTAGTTGGAGCTAGTTGAAAAAAGTCTAAGAACAAGTGTACAGGCGTTATTCCTCTTCTAGTAATTGAAAGTTGCCTGCTTTTGAGAGCAATGAACAGGGTTTGGGTTTGGGATGTGTCAGACCAAAAAGAAACCTGTAGGAGGTGATTGACATTTTTGTTTAAAATATTCACCAAATTAATGCCAGTCAAAGGCTGCCTCATTCCTGGCTTTCTTTTGTTCCTGCCGTTGTTCTTGGGATCTGATGAATGCCTCTCTGTTTAAAAAACCCTTGTTGAGGAAGAAGTTCTTAAACCACCCTCATGAAGTGACTACACTACAGGAGAAATTTTAATGCTATTTAGATGGTGAATCTCATTCTGTTTTAAGTAGTGGGGAATTTCTGTAGGAAATAAGATGGACAAATGAAGAGAAAGACTTCATATCGCATATAGAAAACTGATTTTCTAGGATTATTAAATATTATTGGTTATATGTACATTTATTTATAAAGAGAGAGGGACAGTAAGAGAAAGACAGAATCAGTTCTTATGTAGTTTTTCATGTGGCTTTCATTGCTCTGACACTTAGTTGTATACGTGGTGCTAGGGTTTGGACCCGCATCCTAGCACATGCCAGGCAAGTGCGGTAACCACTGAGCCACCTCCCCAGCCCCTATATGTAAGTTTTTTAAAGTATAGTCTGAATAACTATAACCTAAAAAGTGAAATGGAAGGATTGTGATCTTGATCAGTAGAAATTTAGTTCTCTAAGGATGCCAGCTCCATTGTTTAACTTGTCCCCATCTGGTTATCTTTTAAAGCTCACAGAAGCACGGTATTTATGTGAAACCATGGCAGATATTTTATGTTGAGAATTTTTATAGGCAGTAGTTTCTAGAACTGATAGTCAAAATGTTCTGGTTAATTAGCCATTTGTAAGCATAGTCATTGCATGGAATAGGTTTTTCTAGTCTGCACAGAAATTTGTTTGTGATCATTGATCAGTATTTTAATTTGAGTTGCCACTTAAGCAATAGATGTCTGGCCATGCTATTTGAAGAGGAAAGCTCTCAGTAATAGCCTGTCCAGTTGGAACTCACCCGATCTCTTCTGTTCCTTCTCCAATCTTCAGTTATTATTTCTATGTAATGTTAACAGGTAAACATGTAATTTCCTTACAGAGCTTAAAAGCTATATGTTTTAATGTAATACGTCTCTGGGTGATTTCTTGGCACTTACTGATGCCTGTGTTTTATGTGTACTGTGATAATCTCCAGTCATAACTATTTAATATGCATAGGACATGTAACATTTACAGTCTTTGCAAAGGGGATTATGATGTAGCATAATTTTGACAGGTTACTTATGTTTCAAATGTCCTATAAAATTTTTTGTGGTTTGAACTTTGAAATTCCTACTACTACACTATATTTAAATGGTAGTGTTTAAATTATGAAAGTAAGCAGAATTAAATCTTGTTTTTAAATATTTCTTCTTGCAAATTACTGTTAATGTTCATTTAGTTGACCTGTTAATGGAAGTAGGTGGGCAATAGTAGCCTCCCCTTAAGTTTTGCTGAACTGCTCAATAATAGCACATATTCTATAAATTTGCATGAAAGTTTAAATTTCATTAACCATTGCATGCTAGCAAAATTTGAATTTTTGGAAACAATTTGTTAGTGTAAACTAAACATTTAAGAGTTCTTGCTTTTGAATGTTGAAAGCTGGACAGTGAGCTAATAAGTACTTGCTGTTGTAGATTATTTCGTTTGTGGTCTTAGAGGAATAACTATGTTTCATCTGCTGTTAAGGTCCTTCTAGGTTGGTCTTAACAGCTGATGCACTTGTTCATTTCATTTAAAGACTGCATTAAGTACTGAAAGCAATAGGAAAGAAGACTAAAGCCACCTTAGGTAATTCCAGTGAAAACAAAACTATATATTTACTCTCAGAGCAGTCTTGAACCTTGTTGATGAGGTAGAGTTTGGTAATTGCTATGACCTTCATGGAGCTTATTTTTCTTTGAACAAAAATGTATCCAATTAGTATATTCAGGATTTTGCAATAGTTCCATTAAATGTGCCAAATTTAGGGGCTGTAAGCTGTAGCTCAGCGGTTTGAGTGCTTGCCTGGCATGCGCAAGGACCGGGGTTTGAACCTTAGCACCATGTACACAACTGAGTCAGAGAAACAAAGGCCAGATGAAAAAATAAATAAAATTGATTCTCTCTCTCACTCTCTCCCCTTTCCTCTCTTTAAAAAAGAAAAAATGGGACTAGAGCGGTGGCTTGGCGGTTACAGCGCCTGCCCGGCATGCACAAGTACACAGGTTCAAATCCCAGCACCACATATACAACTAAGTGTCAGAGCAATGAAAGCCATGTGAAAAACTCAGTAAAAATGGATTCTTTCCCTCTCTCTCTCTCTCTCTCTCTCTCTCACTGTTCTTCTCTCTTAAAAAGCAAAAGAAAAATGTGCCATATTTAAATAGGTACTGACAAATGTTACATAAAAATTGAAAGCATCTTCTCATCTTTACTTTAATATCAACATGTATTATATAATGATAATTTGATATGTTCTTCAAAGCATGTTTTATGTTATTTTTCTGATTTCATTATAAATATACTTATAAATTAAAACATGGCTATAATGTAAAGAATGGAAAACCAGAAGAATGTAAAGCATAAATATGCCCCTCAAATCTATAATGTTAATATTTTTATAATCTGTTAATATTTTTGCACCTATCTTTTCCATGCACAGATATATATGCACACACACATATATATATATTAGTAACACATACACAGATCTATATATATTAGTAACTAGATATGTTTTAAACAATGTAAGTAGTGGTTTGTTTAATCAGTCTTCAAGTGTATAGTTAAGGATGTTTAAAACAGTTTTTAGGGGCTCTAGCAGTGGCTCAGCAGTTAGAGTGTTTGCCTGCCATGCCCAAGGACCTGAGTACCATGTACAGAAATGGGTGTCAGAGAAACCAGAACCAGATGAAAAACAAATAAAAATTGATTCTCTCTCCTTCTTTCTTTTTAAAAGTCAATTTTTAATGAAATAATTATGTTTTTTTCTTTCAGCATTTATGTTGATACATTCTTTTTGTCCCTTTGAGCTGGGTATAGAAAGGAGGGGATTGCACATCATGCCATGCATGAGTTTACCACTGAGTTACACCCTCAACTCTGTTAATGTATTTTAATGATACCTTGTCCATGTGTTTCTCTCTTTTGTAAGCTCGTTGGGTAGTTTGTGTTTGGCCATAACACTTCATTTCCATGTGTTTGAAGAGATGCAGCTTAAAAACTACCCAGAGTGCTGAAGTTCTCCCTGTCTTTTGCCCTGTCCTTCACCCCTTTGGGTTATAGCTTTGGGATGAATCAGTTGTGGAAACTCTGCCTTTATTTTGCATCGGTTAATCAGGTTGCAAATATGGCAAGGGGAGCTTTAGGTAAGTTATTTTTAGCCAATAATTAGAGACATAGTGAAAGAGGGATGGAATGACCATTAGCCTTTTGCCCATTTTTGAAAGGGGGAATAGCATCAGTGCATGTGGGTTGCTGATGCCCACCAGTAGGGGACTGAAATTGTGTCCTGATGAACGCCTTTGTTTCCTAAAATCTTTGGCTCTGTAATGAGTGCCTGGACTCAGTTGTATGAGAACAGAAAGTATAGAGAATGCTCCTTGCTTGTAGGCATAGGATTGTGGTTAATTGTGGACTTCAACTCTACTCTGCCTTTTAGTGTATTCTGGCTTAGCTGTTTTAATATTGCTAAGCCAGAGTTGCTGTTCTGCAAATGAGAGCAATAGATCCCATATCATAGTAACATTATAAAAATTAAGTGAGATAAATCATGATGTTGTTAAGTACAGTAAGTCTTAAGAAGAAACATTCTTATTATTTGTTCTGATCCTTCATCTTCATGTTGTTATCTCTAAAAGTTGAGGGAAGTGTTTCTCAAACTTGGTTTGCAATACAGATTTCTAGGCCACAGCTACACAGTTTTTTTTTTGTTGTTTGTTTGTTTTTTTTTTTTTTAAGAGAGAGGGACAGTGAGAGAGAATGAATATCAGCTTTATTTAGTTTTCCATGTGGCCTTCATTTTTCAGACACTTTGCTGTGTACATGGTGCTGGGGTTTGAACGCATGGTCTCGCGTATGCTGGGCAAGCGCCTCAAACCACCAAGCCACTGCTTCAGCCCCAGCTCCGTAGTTTTGATGTAGTAAGATCTGGGATGGGGCCTGAATATTTATTTGCATTTCTATCAAATTCTCAGGTGATACTGGTGTTACTACTGGTCAGTGACCACACTTTGAGAACATCTAGGTTAAGGCGTTGTAAAGTTGTAAGGGCAGTTGTTATTTTGAATCAGGGAGTTGCATATCCTTTCTTTTCAATCACTGGAGAGTAACATAGTAAGATGGTCAGACTTGATATCAGGTAGTAGGCTAACTTGATATCCTACAGTGCCATTTTCCTCAAGAAGTCAAGTCTGAATTGTTTCAAATTACTAAAGAGATTTAGAACTAGAATTACTTAGTTATTTTAAAGCTAGTTATCTACATTTTTGAGGATTTTGAAAGTGTTAAGTGTATACAATGAATATTGGATTAGTTCTAATGACAGTTAAGTAAAAGTAGTTTTCCTCAGGCCTGGACATTCTGCATGTTTCTAATGAATCTAGTTTACTTCAGCTCATTTTTTTCAGACTTAAGAAAATTTTAGACTATGAACTTTAGTTAATTATTTTTAGTTTCCTGTGAAAGATCTGCAGGGACTAAGCTCTTCTTAATGGCACCATTTCCACCAGATGTTTAAAACAACTGGAATTATCCTCCAAGCATTGTTGTGAGTTGCTAGGGATCTGCTCTCAGCGAGAATTAAGCCTCACTCATGTAATTTTCTTGATGAGTGTAAGACAGGGGCAGATACCGAATACATGGTGTTGACACACTTAATTTAGTACTCTTTCCACAAAGCTATTAAATTGACTATTAATTGGCCTTCTGATAAAACTTCTGCTTGATGCAAATAATGAAAAAATTACATCCTAGGATA
This sequence comes from Aplodontia rufa, assembly GCA_004027875.1. NCBI lineage: Eukaryota > Metazoa > Chordata > Mammalia > Rodentia > Aplodontiidae > Aplodontia > Aplodontia rufa. The sequence continues at coordinate 15,157 of PVKS010028844.1, forward strand.
CTAGCTGCTGCTTCTGAAATAATCCATATGCCCTAGGATCTCATTAGTAACAATGTGCACATCCACTTTTGTTTGGCATGCAATTAGACTTCTTTTAAATATAATGACTAAAATTTATCAGGCTGTGATTAATAATAATAATATTATTATTATTATTTTACAAAAGCCTTAACTTACAACTTCATAGTTTGTTCTTCTGTTGGGTAGTGTCTCTTTCTCAACAGTTTAAAATACAAAGAGAAGCTTGCTTGTTGTTATGCATCACCAAATTGTGGTTTACCATCAGAGCAGTTCTGTCTGGACCAGGTTGCACTTTGGGTTAGCTGACTGAGACAAAAACTTCGTTGTGTTGTGGTTTGAATAGGAACTTTTTCATGGTTTAGCTCTTTCTTTCTTTCTTTCTTTCTTTCTCTCTTTCTCTCTTTTTCTTTTATTTGTCTGTCTCTTTTCCCTATTTTATCAGATTAAATTTTAGTATGTTTTTGAGTCAATTCCAACATCTAACCCTTTGGCATGCTCTGATGAGAAAAGTGAGAATTGTCCTGTCATTAATGTCGTGAGAGCTAAAGAATTCTAAAAACAATGTTTACTCACAATACCCCAGAAATTTATCACTTTATGCCAAAAGATTCATTAAATATGGCAGCATTCTCCTTCTTGACACTATGTAATAAAATACTTTTACTTATTTATTTTTTTCAGTTTCACAGTTCTCTGGGATGAGGGTCCATGATTTTTATAATTAGGTGTAAAACGTTTTTTAACAGTTTTAACATTGTCTATGGAGAGACTGTTAGAGACTGTTATTAACCTTTAAAATATTAGACTCCACTTAAGACAGTGAACTTTGAACTCATACAAGTTCTACAAGAGTGTTAGGTGGGCTGAGGTACTGTTTCCTGTAGCAAGTTTTCTCAACTTCTGCACTAAAGAGATTTGGGCTGGATGATTCTTCATTGTCTGAGACTACCATGTGTATTGTAGAGTATTTTGTAGCTTCTGTGACACATACCAATGGGATGCCAGTCCTCCTCTAATTCTGACAATTAAATGTGTCTTGGTCATTGTTAACATACCCTGGGAGCAAATGCCTCCTTACTGAGAGCTATTGCCCTAAGATAAATGCCTGTGTATTTACACACACACACACACACACACACACACACACACACACCCCAAACAAGCACTACTTAAAACGTGGATTGATATTTTCAGTTCTCTTTTGTTCCAGTTTGTTCATTCAATTCTATTTTATTTAAAAATTATCCTAAGGATATATTTCTGGATAGAGTGACCACCCAGTGCACTTAGCATTTATTTAAAATTGCTGTGGTGTAAAAATTCCTGTTTTCAGTCTATCTGTATTTCCTTCAAGTGCCGCATACCAGAACTGCAGAATATCACTTCTGCACGTCCCTTAGATTCCACAGGTGATGATGATTCAGAAACACAGCTGCAGTGGAGGCCCCAAATTGCTTGGTGCCCTCTTCCCTGTGATCCTAGGTGTAACACATGAGACAGATTACCATCGGTGTGGCAGAAGCATATGGCTGCCCCTATGAGGAGGTGGAGGTTATGCCTTCTGCGTGAAGGGATTGTGTCTTCGTGGGCTTCAGGGCTTTGTTAAAGATACAGGTTGATGGTTTCCCTGAATTCTAAATGTACCTGAACAGGGCTCAAAGAGAAAATTTCATTGTCCCTTTAGGAATATAGATTGGATGTTGGTGCAGATGGCTTTGGAATCCTATATTATAGATTAGATTTAAATTTTCATTTTTCTAAAAGAAGCATTTATGGTGCTTAAACAGTGAAAGTCCTTGCCTTCTCTTTGCATTTGTGTTTCTTATATAAACCATGTGTGAAATATCAATTATACTGTAGTTATACACAGGATAAAGGGTTTTTGTTAGGCAATAAATCAGAAATCCTCCAGGTGCTTTATTAAATAATGTGTTAGAAAAGAAACATTAATTTTATTTTCTTAAATTCATCTCCACTTTTTACATCAGCATTTTTAATGTGTCTT
>PVKS010028845.1:0-25922 GCA_004027875.1 Aplodontia rufa
TGGTACATTTATACCATGGAATATTACACAGCAATTAGAAACAATGATATTGCAGCCTTTGAGGGTAAATGGATGGCTATGGAAGAGATCATGATGAGTAAAATCAGCTTAACCCAGAGATCTAAGGGTCGATTGTCTCCACTCATCTGTGGAGGTGGGGTCTAGACCCTGGACAATGAGAAAGTTGGTCTAGTAGCATGAATTAAATCCAGATAAGATGTAATGCTTTATAATCTAATACTTTTTTTAGAGTTATAATGGGAAGGGGAAGGGAGGGATAAGGGAGGGTAATTGGGGGGGCACTCCTGGGGATAATTGCAATATCCAGAATATATGCATATTTTATACACATTTTATATTATTTTGTTAAAATCTTGTAAGGTTGCTCAAAATAAAAAATTTAAAAAAAAATAAAATAAATAAAATAAAAAGGGCACTAAATGCATAAAGCACAATATAAAAAAAAAAAAGACTTCTCTCTCCTGAGTCCCCTCCCTCTCTGGGAGTTCTGCTTTCTCTCCATCACTCTAAATCCTTCTAATTTGCTCTGTCTGATCCTGTGTCCATGGATTTCATTCCTCAAATTTGCAAGACAGAACTCACTGAGCCACTCTGTGTACATTTACAGGAATTCACTTAAGATATTTGGGAGGATGAGTGAAACGGACAATTACTCTATCAGTCTCAGACCCGGTCCCACTGACCCTTGGATTTTTCCAGTTTATCCTTTATCAGACAACTGGGAAAGAGGATGTTATTTTCTTAAGAAAAATAGTGAATCCCTAGGTTTCTAATTCTGCCAGCTTCACTAGGAAAAATCCCCATTGTTCTCACTTTATTTGCTTTCAGACATTTTAACCTCCACCCACCACCAGCTGCTAAATAAGACCTTAATTTGAACCTTTTTCATTGGGAACATCACATCATCCCTGGCTCTATTGACTTACATGAGCAATCGCCCAAACTGATTTGAGACCAAAGGTAAAAAAAAAAAAAAAAAAATGTAACTTTTAAAACCAAAAAGATCTGGCTCTTTCCCATTCTCCAGAGGCCAACCTCTCCAGATACCAAGCCCTTTGAGATGCTTAAGAGGCCTACATTCCTCTACTTGGGAAACAATGCAGCAAGGACTCAGCTTCAGGAAGCTGACAGGGCAGGCCCAGGAATATAAACAGACACTAATTTCTATGAAGTTTTCTCTACTTTTCAGGTGGACACAAGTCAGGAAAATGGGATTAATCTTTTTGCATGTTTGTTAAAGGACAACTGATTGATTTACAAAGTTAAAATATTAAAAAAAAACCAACTACTAACTATACATAGATTTACAGCCAAGGTAACCAATAATTGTATCTAACATAAAAGAGCCACACTGACATTTGAAAGCCTGGCTTATATGTTTGCTTTGATTAAGTCCTTTTCTGATCATTAACACTGTTTCCTAAATGTATAAGAGATTTAAGATTATGCTTTGATTTTTGATAATCCATGAAGGCCTGTGATTACTGTTAGCATACACTATGGATTCTAAATTCATTTTAAAAGTTAAACTTCAACAATACAACACGAAGATAAAAATAGCTATGCTCCAAACACCAACACTCCCAAGAATGTATCAAAAATACGCCATGACAAAAAATACAATGAACCCCAACAAGATAATATTGGGAGAAATTAATACTCCTCTATCACCAATAGAGAGATCATCTAAGAAAAAAAAAAAACCCAGAAAACAAAAAACAAAAAAAAAAACCAATAAAGAGATCTCTAGCCTAAACAACTCTATAAATCTGATGCACTTAACAGATATTTATAGAATATTCCACCCCAAATTTGCAGTGTTTACATTCTTTTCAGCAGTCCATAGATACATCTCTAAAATAGATCATATCCAGGTTCATAAAGGAAATCCAAGCAAATATAAAAGCTATAAATTATCCCATGTATCATATCAGACTATAATATAATGATTTTAGCAATTAACATCAAAAATTATAACATAAAATACATGTATATTTGGAAATTGAATAATACCCTATTAATGAAGAATGGATCCAAGAAGACATACAAGCAGAAATCAAGAAATTCATAGAAGTGAATGAGAATGAAGACACAACATATTGAATCCTCTAGGACAGTATGAAAGCATTTTTAAGGGAAAAATTCATAACACTGAATGGCTATGTTAATAAGCAGGAGAGATCACAATTTAAAAAACTTATGTTCCACCTCAAATCCCTACAAAAGCAAGAACAATCTAACTCCAAACCCAGCAGAAGGCAGGAAATAGTCAACATCAGAGCTAAAATTAACAAAATCAAGAACAAAAGCCAATAAAAAAGTCAATGAAACAAAGAGCTATTTTTTTGAAAAACTACATAAAATTGGCAGACTCCTAGCCAGTCTTACTAAAAGAAGGAAGGAAATGAAGCAAATGAACAAAATCACCAAGGAAAGGGGAGCAATCTCTACTGACCCCATGGAAATACAACAGATTACCAGAACCTATTTTGAAAATGTATATTCCTATAAATTATATAATCTGGAAGACATGGACAAATTTCTAGACACATACAACATCCCCAAATTAACATGGGATGCTATTGAAAGCCTAAACAGCCTAATGACAGGCACTGAAATTCTTACAGCAGTTAAAAGCCTTGCAAAAAAGAAAAGCCCAGGACCTGATGGATTCCCCATTGAATTTTACCACACCTATAAGGAGGTGCTAACACTCTCCTTATTAATCTATTCCAAGAAATTGAAAAGTAGGGAACTCTCACAAACGCTTTTTATGAGGTAACCATAACTTTGATACTAAGACACATTAAAAAAGAAAACTACAGACTAACATCCCTAATGAACATTGACGCAAAAATCCTTAATGACGTTCTAAGAAACCACATTCAAAAGCACACCAAGAAGATAAATCATCACTATCAAGTAGGCTTCATTCCAAGCATGCAAGCTGGTTCAACATATACAAATCAATAAAGGTGACTCATCACTTAAATAGAATTAAGGACAAAAACCATATAAGCATTTCAATCAATGCAGAAAAGGCCTTCGATAAAATTCAGCACCCACACATGCTTAAAACTTTGGAGAAAATAGGGATCAAAGGAACTTAATTATGTAAAGGTCATATATGATAAAGCCTCAGCTAGTATAACAGTATACAGAAAAAATGAGAGCATTTCCACTAAACTCAGGAACAAGACAAGACTGTCTGCTCTCACCACTTTTATTCAATATTGTCCTTGAGATCCTAGCTGGAGCAATCAGACAAGAGAAAGAAATCAAAGGGATAAAAATAGGAAGAGAGGAAGTCAAACTATCCTTTTTTTTTTTTTTTTATTGCTGATGACATGATCCTATATCTGGAAGGCACAAAAAACTCCACCAGAAAACTGTTTGAACTTATAAATAAATTTAGTAAAGTAGCAGGCTACCAAGATCAACACCCATAAATTAATAGCTTTCCTATATGCTAAACAATAATAAGGCAGAAGAAGAAATCAGGAAATCAGTCCCATTCACAATATCTTCTAAAAGAATAAAATACTTGGGAATTAATCTAACAAGGAAAGTAAGAGAAATCTGAACATTATTGAACATTGAGGAAAGAAGCTGAAGAAGACATGAGAAGATGGAAAGACTTTCCATGTTCTTGGTTAGGCAGAACAAATATAATTAAAATTGACATTCTGCTGAAAGCACTATATTGCCTGTGATTTCTCTGACACAGGACTAATATCCAGAATTTACTAAGAACTCAGAAAACTTAATATCAAAACACAAACAATCCAATCAATAAATGGGTCAGAGAGCTAAATGGAAACTTCTCAACAGAGGAAATCAAGTAAGCCAATGAATACATGAAGAAGTGCTCTCAATCACTAGTAATTAGAGAAATGCAAATCAAAAATACATTAAGACTTCACGTTCATTTCTGGATATTTTTTCAGAAGAGCTAGAATCAGTACATTACAGTGACACAGCAGTACCATGTTCATAGCAGCTCAATATACAATAGCTAAATTATGGAATCAACCCAGATGCCCCTCAGGGGATTAATGGAGACAAAAGCTATGCTACATGTATACAATGGAGCTCTACTCAGCTATTAGAAGCAAAGATATTATGGCCTGTTATGGTTTGCATATGAGTGTCTCCCGAATCTCACTTATGATAATTTGGGAAGACTGAGGTGAAATGATTGGATTATAAAAGCTTTAAGGCAATCCATGTGTTGATTCCCTTACTGGCAACTGAAGCCAGGTAGGGTGTGGCTGGAAAAGGTGGGTCATTGGAGGTGTGCCTTAGGAATATTTATTTTATATCTGGCATGGAGTTCTCTTCCTGTTTCTCAATCATCATGAGAGCTGCTTCCCTATGATGTTCTACCTTCCCTTGAATCCCAGTGAATGGAGCTGGCCTTCTATGGTCTAAGACCTCTGAAACTGTGAGTGCCCAAATAAACTTTTCCCCCTAAAGTTGTTCTTCTTAGGTCCTTTAGTTACAGAAACAAAAAAGCTGACTAAAACATGGTATAAAAGGCTAATAGAAAGTATGTACAGATTCTTTCTGAAATGTTTCTGTTCAATATAACAAGGTTCTCATACTTCAAACAGAAACCAGGGACATTTTAGCTCACCTTTGAAAAACTTCTCCTGAAAGAAAATGGAAATTGAAAAGAAGTTTCTGATTAGATCTGGGTTTTTGATCGTTAACTGACCAAACATTTTTTAATATAAAAATGTGATCCTATAAGTTTGATGCAAATGTTATTTTCAATTGTGATTTCTTTTCTTCCTTTCTTTTTTAATTTTTGAAGGAGAGGGGATGCCAGAAACTCTTCTCCATTTGTTTTGCACTATTTCCCAGTGTGAAATTGACAAGAAGTAGTACAAAGTTAATGACAGGGAAAAATGGAAATTAACAACACAAGGAGCATGCATTTGTGCTTCTATTTTGCTTAAGACAAATATTTACTACTTTGCCTTACCTTTCATTTGTCACACAGATAGCACAGCTTATACTATAAACTATCACATGAAGGATTCATTGTCCCTGATACAGTGAAACAGCAATCCATACATACATATATCTCCACAATCCTCTTCTGCTTGAAGAGGAAATGCCTGATAAATGGAAGTAAAGCCTCGTAGAACAAACTGAAGAGCATGGCTTTCCTTTTTTATGGGCAACATTAAAAATAGGTTTACTGAACTAATTCCCAAAACAAGACAGCATTTATATACCTTTAGTGCCAACCTTTGAAAGATTTCACACTTCAGTTATCAAAATTAAGAAAAGTACCACAAAGCCTTCTATGGTGCATTTTCTTTACATTTCAATCAAAAAGGACCATATTTATCAAAGGGTAGTGAAAGTAGAAAATGATAGCCTTTTAAAAAACTACACAAATAAAATTCTGTCTTCTTTGTGTTTATCACACACACACACACAAATGTTACTAGAGGGTTTTGTTAGTGTCATACTTTGTGAGCCAAATTCTTTTGTCAAATGTTATCTCCAATTGCAACCCAAACACACCATTAACTTTTGTGTGTATCACTGTGCACGCATGCAGGAGACATTTTCTTGTAGTTTTCATTTGCTCTCTTTCTTAGAGTTAAATATAAATCGACATGACTTCTTGTTAGTGAAGTAAACAAATAAAACACATTCCATAGAAAACAACTTTGAGGGTACATATGAAAAAGTCTGGTGTCCTCCATTTTGTTCTGACTGGTAGAACAAGATGTGTAGGTTCTTCAAAATGTTCCCTGTTTATCATGATAAATCAAAGAGAAATACTATTTAAAAGACAAAGACATTTTGACTGCACAAATTGACCCACTTGCATAATATAAAAATATTCACTGTCAAAAGGGTCTGGCAAGAGAGGGCCCTGGAGATTGTGTACAGACACTTCAGGTGGAGAACAACACTGTTTCATTTTATCCAACCAGCGATTTGGCAATACTTACAAAGAGTACCCTTCTGTTTTCACTCTCTCTCTCTCTTTTTCTCTCTCTCTTTCTTTTCTTTCTCCTAATTATACCTAGGGGTGCATTATCATTGATCAACATCCCCAATCTTTCTCATTTTGGGGGAACATGGTCTCAATAAGTTGCTGAGGGGCTGGAGTGGTGGCTCAGTAGTTGCATCACTTGCCTGGCATGTGCAAGGACCCAGGTTCCAACTCCAACACCATGAAGTGTTGGAGCAACAAAAGTCACATGAGAGACTAAATAAAATTGATTCTTTCTTTCTCTCTCTCTCTCTGTCTCTCACTATCCCTCCCTCTCTTAAAAAAAAAAAAAAAATTGGTGAGGTTGGCCTAGAACTTGCAAGCTTCCTGCTTAGCCTCCCAAGGAGATTATAGGTATGTACCACCACGCTCCACCAAGAACCTTTTCATAATTGTAATTCTCTTGGACTCAGTAATTCCATTTTTAAGACTCTATCCTGAAAACAAAACAAAACAAAACAAAATCTGATATTCTACAAAGATTTATACTATAAGAAAATCTGGAAGCAATAAAAAACTTCAACAAAGTGAGTGATGGGATGCATGATAAAACATGCTTACAGACAATATTACATATCCATTAAAATCAAGTTTCTGAAAACTATATGGATATACTCATGAAAACCTATTATTAAAAAGATGGGATATAAAACTATTTATTTACACAAATAACATATTCCTATAATATTTTTCTCTATTTATGAATATATTGCATATGTGCATGTATTATTTTCTCCAGATATGTGAAGCATTGCATAAATATTATCTATGCATTTTAAATGATTATCTTCCGTGTATGTGTGTGCATACACACTAATACACACATATTTGAGGCAGTTAGAATTACCACATATAGGGGCTGGAGCGGTGGATCAGAGGTTACATTGCTTGCTCGGCATGCACAAATACACAGGTTCAAACCCCAGCACCCGCTTACACAACTAAGTGTCAGAGCAATGAAAGTCATGTGAAAAATTCAACAAAAATTGATTTTCTTTGTCTCTTTCTCTCTCACTCTTTCACTATCCTTCTCTTTAAAAAAAGAAAGAAATACCATACATAGCATTAATCTTTCTAGATATTAGCATTACAAATATAGGTAGATCTTATTTTCTTTCAATGCTTTTTTCCATTTGCTTGCATGTTTATCATTAAGTTATATCTTTTATATCAGAAAAATAACTATTAAAAAATGCGGGCTTGGGGCTGGAGAAGTGGCTCGGTGGTTACAGTGCTTGCCTGGCATACATGAATATGCGGGTTCAAACCCCAGTACCACGTACACAACTAAGTGTCTGAGCAATGAAAGCTACGTGAGAAACTAAATAAAAATTGATTCTCTCTCTTTCTCTCTCTCTCACACTGTCCTTTTGTCTTTTAAAAAAACTGCTGACTTAGTCAACTGTTTTTAAGAGATCAATGTTTCTCACAGTAATGATCTTAGTAGGTCTGTAACTTGGAACAACTTGGTTAAATCTTATAATGGGAAAAGATTAGCATGAAGAACTACATTTGCCTGCAAAAATTAGGGAGGCACTGTGCAGTACAGATTTGTGTAGATATTCACAAAGAAAACCTTGTCTAATAAATGCTACATTATATCAGTAGACAACACTAGGACCAAGAGGGTACCCAGACAGGTGATTAGGATGAATAAAGTTCCATCCAGAAGTTTCCTGAAAAGATGTGCAGAGGAAGAGAGTGGGACCTCTAAGAATAGCGGGTATTCAGAGACTCTAGCAGGCTAGACACACTACAGCTCCTAGAAGATCATCAGCAGGCTAACACATCTCAGTCACTAGGCCAGAAGTTCAATTTCCAAAAGTATGGATAGTAAAATGCTGTGGTTTAAATAGGAGGTATCCCCAAAATCTCACGTATGAAATAGTACAAGGATATTCAGAGATAAAATGATTAGATTATGAGTGTTGCAGTCTAATTAGTGGATTAATTGATTTGAACAGTGTGGTAACTGTCAGCAGGTAGGATGTGGCAGGAGGAAGTGGATCAGAGCAGTGGCTTTGGGGCTTTTATTTTATCCCTGGCTCCTTACTCTCTTCCCATCTCACCTCTGCTTCCTAGCTGTCATGTCCTGTGGTTTTCCTCTGCCACATCCTAGGCCCAGACCAATGGAATCAGCAGACCATGTACTGAACCTCTGAAACCATGAGCAAAACTAAACTTTTCCTCCTCTATGTTGTTCTTGTCAGGTATATTGGTTACAGTGATTGTTATAGTTTGGATGAAAGGTGTCCCCCAAAAGCTCAATATGTAAAACAATGCAAAAAGATGGAGATGAAACAATTACACTATAAGAGGCTTAACCCAACCAGTGAGTTAATCCCCTAATGGGATTAACTAGTAGCTGAAGGTAGGGTGTGGCTGGAGGAGGTGGGTTATTAGGGACAAGCCTTTGGGATATATATTTTGTATCCGGCATAGAGTCTTCCTACTCTGCTTTCCAGAGCCATGTCTTGATCCTGTTCCCTCCACCACACTCTTCCACTATGATGTTCCGCCTCACCTCCAGCCTGGAGGAATGCAGCTGGCCACCTGTGGGCTAAGACCTCGGGAGCCGTGAGCTCCTAAATAAACTTTTCCTCTTAAAGTTTTTCTTGTCAGGTCTTTGGGTCACAGCAACAAAAAATGCTGACTAAAACAGAAATTGGTACCAAGAATGGGATAATTGCAATTACTAACCTGACCATGTGCTTCAAAAGCTTTTGGAACTTTTTGAAATTTCTGAGAAAAATTCTGAGATGTTTACCCATGCAAGCTAAAAAAGATAAAGATTGTTGTAAGCAAAGCTTATTGGGCAATTCTGGTGAGTGCCCAGAAGACCAGAATGCCTATATGATTATGCTAAGTAAAAACAGGACTCAAGAAGTTTCAGAGGAGAAGGAGGACCCTATTAAAAATTGGACTAGACACCATTTGTGTTACATTCTGGTTAAGGAGTTGTCTCATTTTGCTGTGTCCTGAGACTTTCTATGATGCTAATTTTAAAAGCAATGAATTTCTTAATCGGGTGGAAGAAATTTCTAGGCTGCATAGTATTGAGGCAGTGGCATGGGCATTGCTGTCAGTTTTTAGCCAAGTTTTGGTGATATTTAGGACCAGAAAGCAGAGCAGAAAGTTTTGAAAAACTTTGACTACAATGATGGGAGTAAAACTGGAACAAGGTAATTGCAGTTTTTAAAAACATTACAGCCGTGACTGGAGCAGTGGCTAAGCGGTTTTGGTGCTTGTCTGGTAAGTTCCAGGACCAGGATTCAAACCCCAGCACCACGTACACAACTAAGTGTTGGAGAAACTAAGGCCATGTAAAAAAACTAAATAAAATTATTTCTCTCTTTCTCTGTCTCTCTCACTGTCCCTTTCTCTTAAAAAAAAATTACAGTCTTTAAACAAATTCTAAAGACTTTGTGCAGGGGCAAAAAAAAAAAAAAAAAAGAAAGAAAGAAAAGGAAAAAGAAAAAGAAAATAGCTTGAGAGAATGTCAGGAACTGGCAAGACCACACCCAGCTCAGGCTCAAAAGAGTAATAATAAAAATCCTTTGAGCAGTGACCAGTGGGACACCCTGCTTGCACAGGGGGAGCATAGGAAGGTTTTTTCAACATGCTCAGCCACCTAGGCATTCAAAGACTGCTGTAGCCATGTCCTTTGAAGCTTGGCTACTGCGTGAGATGGTAGCAGTCCTTGGTAGCAACCACATGGTGCTGATTCTGCGTATTTCTGGAGTTAGGGAGTCATGGAGGCTTCCACTGAGATTTCAAAGGAAGGCAGGGGAGGCCAGCAAAGCACCCCAGGGTTGGAATCCCTGGTGGCAGCCTCTGAGTGGACGATGCATGGAGATATGAAAAGGAAGCTGAAATTGCAGGGGAGACCCCCAAATTAAGAAAGGCCAGTACTGTGGAATATCAGCCAAGGAAAGCTGCAGGAATTGAGCAGAGACAAGCCAACAAAGAGTCCATGTGGACTGCAAACAGCAAGACCAGAGAGGAAGAGCTACACAAGCCTTTGGTAGAGAACATCACAGTGCCATGTGCTCCAAATTCCAGAAGTGGAACTACCGGACTTGTTTGTCCATCTAGATTTTGGTCTTGTTTTGGTCCTATCCATTCTCTGGATGCTCCTATTGTCTTGGATGGAAATATTTGTTTTGTATCATTATGCATTGGATTTATGTAACTTGATTTGATTTTTTTACAAGAGCTCACATGGCAAGTTTGCCTTGCGTCTCCAAGGAGAATCTGGACTTGAACTTTTGGGTAATCTTGGAACTGTTAATACTATGGGATGGACTTAATGTATTTTTCATTGTGAAACTGTCATGAGCTTTTGGGGACCGGGATGGAATGTTATGGTTTGGATGAAAGGTATTCCCCAAAAGTTCAGTATGTGAAACAATGCAAATGCTACATGGGTGATATGAGCTTAACCCAATCAATTAACTGGTAGCTGAAGGCAGATGGGGTGTTGCTGGAGAAGGTGGGTCATTGGGGGCATGCCTTTGGATATATATTTTGTATTTGACATGAAGTTTCTCTCTCTGCTTCCAGGAGTTATGCCTTGAGCCGCTTCCCTCCACCATAGTCTTCCTCCTTGATGTTCAGCCTCACCTCCAGCCCCAAGGAATGGAGCCACCTGCCTATGGATGAAAACCTGTGAAACTGTGAGCTTTTCCTCCTAAAGTTTTTCCTGTCAGTTCCTTTGGTCATAGCAATGAGAAAACTGAGTAAAAAAGTGATGAAAATTTGACTAAAATATCAGAATATTAGGATAAGGTAACACTGGAAACAAAACAAGGTATTAAATTTCCTGAAGTTAGTAGGGTTTGAATCTTGAGAATAAGTTGGAAGTGGAATATGGTCTGAGAATTAGAAACAGTGCAATATGAATGTAGGTGAGAGAGGAACATGAAGCAAAGCAGGGCATGAGTTAGAATGTCAGGTTAGTTCAGAGTCAGTTTTGGAAGAATGATGGTATTTAGTTTTAGCCATATTGTGTTTGAATGTTAGTAAGAAAATGATGTGGAAATAGTCAACAGACAATAGACCTTGGAATTAGATTTATGAGAGTGATCCAGCTAGAAAAGACAATATTTAGAGATGATGTACTGACTATCTGACCCTACTCCAGATAAGTTCCTGCTCTCTCTTCCTGCTCTATCCCTTAGGAGACAGATCTGTAGATTTCTTACCCATCCTCTCACCTATCAATTGACTTCAAATTGATTTTGGTTCCTAGGTGGCAGGGGCAGGGAAATACAGGGACCCAACAAAAGAAGCAGTCACTTCTTTCCTGCTTCCACCTTTGCTTCCAAGTCTGATTTCTTTCTTTCTTTCTTTCTTTCTTTCTTTCTTTCTTTCTTTCTTTCAGAGAGAGGGACAGTGAGAGAGACAGAGACAGAGAGAAACAATTTTATTTAGTTTTTCACATGGCCTTAGTTGCTCCAACACTTAGTTGTGTGCGTGGTGCTGGGGTTTGAACCCAGGTCCTTGTGCTTGCCAGGCAAGCACCAAAACCACTGAGCCACTGCTCCATCTCCTCCAAGTCTGATTTCTGAGAATAACTTTATCCCTCCATAATTAGGACTCCATCTAGCAGACTCCTCACTAAGTTTTTATAAATTTGATTCTTTGCTCCCCTTAAGTAGACACAATTTCTGAGTATAAGTTGAGTATCTGAAATACTTGGGAGCAAATAGTTTTTCAGGTTTTGGAATTTTTCAGATTTTGGAATATTTACATATGTATAAAGAAGTGTCTGGGGAATGGGTCCCCCAAACTATATTTCATATAAACTTTATATGCATGAACTGAAGGTAATTTTATACAATATTTTCAGTGTAGTTGCTTTTTGACTGTGACTTATCTCATGAGTTCAAGTGTGGAATTTCAGATTTTGGAGCATTTCAGATTTCAGACTTTTCAGATTAGGGATGCCCAGCCTGCACCTTGTTTTCTGAGCTTCACACTGTCTCTTTCAGTGAGCCCTTCCCTTAGTCCACATCTCTGCAATGCTTTTATTTAAGATTGTTTTTTGAATAATCTAGGAGTAAATTTAATTTCCTGTTAGTTTCATGGCACAATCAGATGATGCAAAAAATTCTCTGGGGTAAATACGAAAAGGTGTATATAAATAAAAAGAAAAAAATACGGGGCTGGAGCAGTGGCTTGGTGCTTGCCCAGTATGGGCAAGTACATGGATTCAAACCCCAGCACAGGTTCAAATCCCAGCATCCACATATACAACTAAGTGTCAGAACTATGAAGGCCATGTGAAAAACTCAATAAAAATTGATTCTCTCTGTCTCTCTCTCTCTCTCTCTCTCTCTGTCATTCTCTCTTAAAAAAAAAAGAAAAAAAATATTTTGATCCTGACCATCAGTTACTGAATACATAGTGATGAATACATAGACATGGAAAAAGAGTGATCAGAAATCTTCAAGAAGCAGGATAACATCATAGGAAATACAGACTTAAAAGGGTTGAGGAGAGTTTAGTCAATGGTATGAAATGCCATAGAAGAGCTCTAGAACAGAAAAATGAGGAAAATTATCAACTAGGAGTGAGACATTTTGAAAAGAGAAATCTTTGTGCATAATAATGGAGGGCACATTTTGGGAAGTCTGAAAACGGAGTGAGTGAAAACAGAAAATGAACTACATATTTTTTTGATGCTTTGGCAATAAGATTATATAAGTCAGACAAAAACTAGAGTATTGGTGAAGATTTATTTTGTTTTGAAAACAGGAAAGAACTAAGGATATTTGAAGCAAAGAGAAATAGAAATGGAAAAAGTGAGGAGGGGAAGGTGGATATGGCAGTGACATGGAGACAGGATCCATGTGAAGGCACAGGCTCTAGCTTTAAGAAGGAAATGTGGTTAAATGTAAGCATGTGGTGCTTCATTTTTTAACAAGTGGTATAACACTTTCTTCTAGACTAAAGAAAAAGAGAATTGATATGATATAGAAATACTTTACATTTTGTCCTGAAATGAGCTAGAGAGGGAGGAAGCTCCTGAAAGTGAGAACTTTACATTGAGATTAAATCTCATCTAATAGAGCAGCTTAATCCCAGAGACTCTGGAAGCTGGAGCCAGGCATAGCTCAGCTAAATCCAGACATTTTCATTGCGAGCTCAAATGATAAAAAGAAGCATGCAAACACATACCCAAAGTGTATAATATTTAGAAATCATTTTTAGCATTTAAATAATATACAGTGATATACTAACACAATATATGATCTGCAAAATCAGTTTATTTCCATACTTGGTTGAATAGCATATATACCCAGGAAAGATTCCCAATAAAAATATGGAGATACAAAAGGTTTCATCACTGCTTCTACTAAATCATGATACATTTTCAGCCTTATCCATCAATATATATATTCATCAATATAAGTATGAACCTGAGCTAATAAATTTTAAACTTTCCCTATGTCAATCAGTTCTTACAAAACAAAATACAAATTTTGTTCTATGGACAACTTAGATACAAATTATATGAATGTCTATTCTTATTTAAAACACCGTTATCGGGGCTGGAGCAGTGGCTCAGCAGTTTTGGCGCTTGCCTGGCAAGCACGAGGACCCAGGTTCAAACCCCAGCACCACATACACAACTAAGTGTTGGAGCAACTAAGGTCATGTGAAAAACTAAATAAAATTGTTTCTCTCTTTCTCTGTCTCTCTCGCTGTCCCTCTCTCTTTAAAAAAAAAAAACATAGTTATAAAACCTACAAAACTCTTCACTTTCATGATTTTAAAGGCGGTTAAAAGAATCTGTTTTGTAGATACGCAAACTTCATATTTTATAGATGATATGCTTACAACTGTTTTTGTCAACAAAACTACATAATAATGAGAACATTTCCAAGAATCTGTTTTCAAAATTCTCTCGCCATAATGTAAGATTGGACAAGTATTCATTTTCTCGCTCATTGTTAAAATGTCACATTTAACTTGAAGAGATAGATTATTTTTCTTTAATCTTCCGGGTAGTATATCTTCTCATCCCTGGAGAGGTGAGCAAATTTTGAACACTTGTCTTTTTTTAAGCAGAAAAAGAATTATATCCCTTGTTTCAGTTGTCAACTCCTTGAAGTGCTTGTCAAGAGATCACCAGCAAAGTGTTGTGTTTAAGAGAAAAAAAAAACTTTCAAGGTTTCTTGTATTGCTTTTTTTTTCTGTAAAGAGGTTTGCTATTTAAGTCTTTTCTCTTTTTCTACAAACTTAAATAAATTCATGCATTAAAAGAATGACACAGGGCTGGAACAGTGGCTAGGCAGTTATGGGGCTTCCCTGGCATGCACAAGTACACAAGTTCAAACCCCAGTACTACATACACAGCGAAGTGTTCGAAGAATGAAAGTCACATGAAAAACTGAATAAAAATTGCTTCTCTATTTCTCTCTCTCTCTTGTTGTCCCCTTTTTCTTTAAAAAAAAAAAAAGAATGATACAATTTCATTTTCAGGATCTTCTCTAAAATGCCAAGCAAATCATCTGTTTTATCTGTTCATATATATATATATATATATATATATATATATAGTCCATAAAACACTTTTTATTTAATTAAGTTATTTGTATTGGGAATATAACTTGTATGGTATATCTTTGCTCACAGGAAAGAAAAATACAATCTTTCAAGTTCCATAGCTTAAGTATTTGAAAAGCTGGCACATTCAACTAGTATAAACCTCCCCAAATGAAATATATTTTAACACATTATTTTATTTCTTTAAGTGTTTCCTATGCACCTTCCAATAATGTGGCCTAACTAGAAATGTGTTTTGGTTTGCTCCTGTGTTAATTCTCGCACAGTATTTCAGCTACTTTTTACTGGGGAAGAACAAATGTTTCCCTAGTGGCATATAGTATTTTGTCTTTCACTATTAAGAAATCTCAAAATTTTTAATTTAAACATTGATTATAGTTGATTGAATTTTATAGAGCAATGGGTTATCATACAATCTTAAACATTACTAAAAAACGGTCATCTTCTAAATGCTTTGTTTTTCAATGTCTTGTACTTGTGATGGCTTTCCTCTATAATTAGCTATCTCTGTTCTAATAAACATTTGTGATAAGATTCATCCTCAGTGCCATTACATGTAATTCCAATTTCAAAGTCCTGGTGATTTCAGTTTCTTTTTACCCATGTCTTAAATCTCATTAGGTCACTGCTTTGAGATCCTCATGCAGCTAAAGACCTAGCACTAGCTGTAGGAGTGAGCTCTGACATCTCCTTGCTGTATGTTTGCAATTGAATTGTTAGTATTGTCTTCAAGGTAAAATTTCTTTACAGAAATCTTTTTTAAACCATTTGTTCACTTTGCAAGATTTATTTCTATCAAAATTAATTAATAAAATCTTCAAATCCACTTAACACAGGTTCAAATAAATTGCAATACTTACAACAAACAAATCAAATGAATGCACAAAGAACTTGTGTTAACACCTTGGTTTTAGGATACTTACACTTCCCTAAGAACAACTCACCATAGGTGATCATGAGGTACGCATGCCTGCTAAAGGTGATAGTGTCAAGCCTTTGATTAAATATTAGCAAACTGACAGATAAACTCTGTCACTGCTATTTGGGTAACATTGATGTAAAGGATCCCTTGAATTCTATATCATCATTAGTGCATTTAAAAATATGTTTAAGATGGGTTACTTGCAGGCAAGATTCACTGTAACTCAGAGCTTTTAAAAATTTCTCTAATCACAAGTACTTTTAGTCACTAAATGAGTTACAATATGCTAAATAAAAATTATATACATACATGAACGTAAATTCTGTGTTTTGAATGTGCGAATTATATTTTTTTGTTAATAAAATATATTTTTCAAGCAAGAAAAATAGCTCCAAATTTTGGAAAAATAATGTCAGAATCATATATTTTGGTAAGAAATTTATTTTCATAAATATTACTTTCTTTTATTATACTTTTCCTCCCATTTTCTTTACCATTATGAAGCACCTTTAATGATTATATGATATACCTGACCATTCTTTTTATGTATTCAAAGTAACTGTTTTGAATATTTAAAAAATTTAGTTATACTTGGAGTCCAATTTACATATGATTTTATTTTGCTTTCGTATGATAAAGGGTAAGCTGAAACACAATAAAATTTTATATAATTTATCTGAGTCAACAGCAACTGATGGATTGAGCATCTTCAGACCAGAAGTGGTTCAGGAGTTCCACCAAAAGAGTGAACAGAGAGGAATTTGTAAGATGAAAACAGAGACAAAGCAAAGTTATTATTCGGTTGAAGTTATATATTGCCTTATTTGATCTAACCTGTTGGAAAATCCCTGACTGTAGAAGTTAATTGGCTATTCATATATTGAAACTTACCCCTCAAGGTGAAGGTATTAAGAGGTTCAGGCTTTTGGGAAATGATTAGTCATAAGGACTCTGCCCTCATAAATGGGATAAGTGCCCTTATAAAGAGCTTAGGGAAGCCTGTTTTTCCCAAACCTTTCCTTTTTCTTCCTTCCTCCTTCCTTCTCTCCCTTTCTTTCTTTCTTTCTTTCTTTCTTTCTTTCTTTCTTTCTTTCTTTCTTTCTTTCTTTCTTTCCCTCTCCCACCACATGAGCACTCAACAAGAAAGTACTATGTTTGAAGCAAAGAACATCCCCTCACCAGACACAGAATCTGCAGGCCCCTTGATTTTGGATTTTCCAATGTTCCAAGCCTGGAGCAACAAATTTCTACTGTTTATAAATTGCCCAGTCCAAAGAAATTTTTTAGAGTAACCCTGATAAACTAAGACAACATGGTAGCTGCCAAAAGTGTGCATTATTATTAAAAAAGGGTAAAGCTTTATTCAACAGACTTAGAGGAGAAATTATATCTCATTTGTTATTTCAATTATATTATAAAAATATTTTTAAAATGTATTCACATTTGCATATACTTCTTGGTAAATTTAGTTACACAGTTAGATTAAATTCATAAGTACGCAGACATAGGACAGACTCTTAAGTTGCTTCCTTTTATGCTCCTTCAGTTAAATAGCCTTTAATAAAATTAATATCAGACAAGGCTAAGTTCAGTTGAGTTGATGGGCAACCTGAAGAAGTGGACAGTTTAGATTTAAGTAATTAGAAGTCAACAAATGCTCCTTCTAGGATCCTCTCCCTCAATCCTAGATAAGGAGAAATTTCACAATAACTTCTCCCTATGATCTTGAAAAAAAGAAAAATTAAGTTACAACATGAGAGACTACATCTGTCTTTGATAAAATATAACTAATAAAGTATTAGCAGTCCCATACCATAAAATTTTAATAGCTAAAAATTAGATTCTTTTCATATAGTATACATTCCTTGTTTTCAGCTAAGAAGTCCATAGACAATGATTCATTAATAAATACTTTTTAATATTATTTTGATCATGAACATTTAATGAATCATAAAAGTATCTGCATAGTAATTTATCCCTGTTTAGAAAATTGTACATGAAGTAAATTTTCACAAATATGTTTTTGAAAAAATATTCATAAGGAAGCACCTTTTAAAAAAGTGCACCTAGGGAGATAGCTGCAACAAATACCTTCCATCTGGGACAGATAACATTGATGAATTAAGCAAGTAAATGGATGGAAGACAGTACAGGAAGATGAAAAATAAAACTGAATAGGTGGATGCCCATTTGTATGTATTGATCTCCAGCTAACTGCTGACCCAGTACTCAAATGTTTGGATTGGTAAAGAGGAAACTAAAATCTAGAGCAAGAAATGAAATATCTTGATTTTTAAATGCTAGCAAATAATTTAATAATTTAAACAAACATTATGTGTGTCCAGTGAAATCTGTCTCTTGGTTGGATTTGGCTCAAAAACCACCCCACCTCTTTTCAACTTCTGGCTTTGAATTCTATATTAAAATAGATGACACAAAGATTATTATTATTCATCACCCTCACCAAGAGAAATTACTGGCCCCCAACCATGTTTCTTTCTCAAAACACTTTCATTACTTCCTGACATAGCGTGCATTTCCTCACATA
This sequence comes from Aplodontia rufa, assembly GCA_004027875.1. NCBI lineage: Eukaryota > Metazoa > Chordata > Mammalia > Rodentia > Aplodontiidae > Aplodontia > Aplodontia rufa. The sequence goes on from PVKS010028845.1 coordinate 18,085, forward strand.
CTTTATCTCTTTTCCTAGGAGACTGAAAACTCTATGGAGATAAAGTTTTGTTTGTTCATTTTTGTACCTCCAGAGTCTAAAACAGAACTTATTATGAAGCAGATGCTCAATATTTTTTGCTGATATTTGTTGAATAAGTGGTGTGGAGTGATGGATGCATCAATGAGTACAGGGTTGTTCAGATCTCAAACAGGTCATTAAAAGTTCTCTCAGAATGGACACGTGAGCAGAAACTAAGGAAAGAGTAAGTTGTGGGAACATCTAGAGGAATGTCCTAGGCAGAAAAATAGCAAGGAAATATAGGGAGAAAAGTAAAACCAGGTAAAGGAGATAAGGAGTGAAAGGGACCTGATGACACTAAATAGAGGTCAAGGAGCACTTTACTAAATTGAGTTAACATTGAAAATATCTTGAAAGAAACGAGGGAGCACACACCAACCTTGGAGAAGTTGTTTGTTTTTGTTTTCGTTTGGCAAATGGAAGATTAAGCCCAGATGCACTGAAATGGTAGATGTTTGGCATGAGTGGTGAGCAACAAAGTGGTTATAACCAAGTAAGTGAGAAAAAGAGACAAGACCAAAAGAGTAGCCAGAAAGAGGTATCAGGAAAGAAATTAAAGGTCAAAAAAGGACTTTGGATTTTCTTCCAAGTGAGATGTTTATGAGGTGAAATAGAGAAAATGCATGATCCAGTTTACCTTTTTAATTTTTTAATTGTACATTTTTATGTGATTGGATTATATAGTTCAAAGCACATACATAATGAGTATTAATCCAATCAGGGTAATAAGCATATATATTGCTTCAACCATTAATCACTTTCATGTGTTGGTAGTTCTATACTCTTCTATTCATTTTGAAATATATCATAGGTTGTTTTGCCAACTAGTTACCCTATTGTGCTAAAGAAGAACCAGGAGTGATTCCTTTTCTCTGTGTTTTTTGTGCCCTTTATTGAATTTCTTTCTATCTCATCTCCCCTATTCTTCCCCATCTCTAGTGACCACTATTGCAGACATCCTTCAGTGAATAAATGAATAAAGAATATGTGGTATATTTACATAATAGAATACTCTTCAATCATAAAAAGGATGAAATACTGTCATCTGCATCAATATGGATGGAACTGGAAGTCACTGTTAAATGAAACAAACCAGGTACAGAAAGACAAGTACTACATGTTCTTATTCATTTACAGAAATCAAAAAGTCAATCTTGTAAAAATAATTCACCTTTAAAAGGAAACACTCTGGCTGCAATATGAAGGATAGTCAATAAGTGAAGAGAGGATAAAAAAATGAGACCAATTAGGAAAATTACAAGGTAATAATATAAGTGAGATGTGGTAGTGGGTTTAGCTAATTTTAAAAGCTGAAGTTAAGGAAAAGTGATCAGCAGACCCCCAACTTCCATAGTATTTGTGAAAGCAGTTTGAAATATGTTGAAGAGTTGCTATCCCTTTTGAAACTACACTTGTTTAGTTATGACAATAATAAAATAGAATGTTAGGTTCAATTAAGAAGAAAAGGAAAAGCAAAAGAAAATAAAAATACTTAACACTTTTCACAGCCTGGCCCCAAATTGTCTTTTCCAAATTTCTTAATCATCCTAGAAATGCCTTATCCCCACTTCCAATTCCATTGTACCAAATAACAATTATCTTCATACCATACTATGTATAATTTCATGTCATAACATTGACCCTATTCTAAGTTTTTTTTCTGCGTGAAGATCACATAAAGGGGGAACTTTTCATTTTTTCCACTTCTGCCTGCTTGGAAAGAGAAACCCTAAAACTTGTAGCAACATATTTCTTTAATCCTTTAACTCAAAGAATCAAGCTCCGCATAAATCAGAAAACAAAATAACTGTACCAGAAGCAGATGTGGAAAGAAATCTGGTAGATGTGAACATACAATAGTGCAGTTTTTCAGGTAACAGTGGTTGCTCAAAAGGTCAGGTAGGCACCTGGGAGACCCAGGAGGAAAGGTGAATCTGCAATTGAACAGAGGGGTACCTGCAAGTGCTTACCAGATTTTGGAATATGAACTAGGAATAATGAACTGAATAGACCTGTCTTTTGTCAGTTTGAGAAAAAGCTTTAGCAACTACTCATGAACAAGAGCAAGATCAAGGGTAATTAATTCACACTTCATTCTAACAAAGGCTAAGTTTTAATATAGCCAATAATATTAAATGAAAAAAAGGGTAATCATGAAGCAAAGAAAAAGAAATACTGCATAGTGAAGTTAAAAATTACAGCCTTTGGAGACTCAAACAAGCACATTTCTAGAAAGGATCTCAAAGAATGGGATGGAGAGTTAAGGAAACTATTCATTGTATGTACATATATAGAGACATGTACATAGCTTTTAGTCACGTTTTAACCTGATTTTTTTCCTCATGTGCATTTGACCAAAGTTCTTGAATATTCTTGGGAAAAGTAATTTTTTATCTGCTACATAATATTGTACATAAAGATGTTTCATAGTTAATTCACCATTCTATTTGTAGTTTTTTTTTTTTTTGAGAGAAAGAGAGAGAATCAATTTCATTGAATTTTTCATCTGGATTTTGTTTTCCCAACACTTAGTTGTGTATGTGGTGCTGGGGTTTGAACCCAGGTCCTTGTGCATGCCAGGAAAGCACTCTACCACTTGGCAAATACTCCAGCCCTTTTTTGAAACAATGCTTCAACTTTTTGCTACAGTACGTATGTTTGTAGAACATTTTACTGTTTTGATTCCTGGAATGTAAAATTACTGAATCAGAAGGAAAGGTACAAATTTCTTAATAAAGATTCACAGAACAAATTGGACATTTTCTTAAAACAAGTTCAATAATGATGAAATTATTCAATAATGAAATATTCATTAAAGGTATAAATAATGATGAAAGAAAGGGAAATGAAGTGAAAAAATCATGCAGAAGGAATAGGCCATCAGCTACAGAAGTCTAAGTCCTTCATCCCTGAATCAAACAATGAGAGTGGTGGATGCAGAAAGACAAGTCAAGGTCAACCACGCTTCAACCAGAGAGCAATGGGAAATAGCACTGGTCCTACTATAGCACTAGGCAAGACATGGAACTCCTTGCTATTGTAAAGATGTATTCTACAAAGACAGCATCTTGGAGAGGAGATTAAGAGGGCAGAAATTTCTGAAAAGGATTTAAACATTGAATTGATCTGACAAGGAGTATTTAAAATGATAGGGGCTGAATTCGTTTGAATAAGAAGGTTCTTTTTCTACTTCTAGAAAAAATGGGGACCTAGAAGGAAAAAACACCAATCAGTTAAAGAAAATAAAGAAGGCTGCATTTTGGCACCTACTTTCCAGAGTATACAAGCAAGTACTGAATGACGGGGCCTGACCTGTACACTCTTTTCCTTACAATATCCTAATCACTTTAAATTACCACCTCAATTGTAGTCTTTCTTTCTATAAAAATTCTAGAAATAGACTGCCATCCTATTTTTGGGACTAATAATGGACAGAAATCACCTCCTTATTTCCATGTTCAAAACTTTTTAATGTTTTATATTATTTATTTGTGTATTTATTCATTTGTTTTTGAAGTACCAGAGACTGAACTCAGGAGCACTTTACCATTGAGCTACATACCCAGCTCTTTTTTTAAATTTGGAGATGAGGCCTCACTAAGTTGGCCAGGCTGGCATTGAGCTTGCAATCCTCCTCCCTCGGCCTCCCATGCAACTCAGACTACAGACATGCACTACCATGCCTGGCTAGGCTCTTACTTTTTATTAAAAAACAAAAGAGCACCCTTGTGAATCAAGAGTAATATATTTGAAATACAGACATGTGTCAGTTATCAAAAAAATTAAAAGCTGAAAACTCTTAAATAATATTAGTGAATTTCATTTTGGTTGGAGTCCATTTCCTCTTGCAAATTAAAATAAACTGGGTTTAGTTGGAAGTAAATAATTCATTATGAAAGTGTAAGTGATCATATGAATTGAGTAACAAATTATCATTCAACTTCCTGTGTAACTTTGATGCACATTATATTTCACAGTTGCTTTCTATCTTCTCATCAATCCTAGCCATTGCCTCTTTTTGCCTTCTCAAACAAAAGAAACTGAGATTTAAGATATGCCCCATTAGTTCTCTTCCCACTGCCTTTTGTAGACATTTTCATTGCAACATGTACACATATACCTTATTTTACTAGGCTGGTTTGATGTCAGTTTTCCCAATATCATGTCATCTCCTCTGAGGCAAAGAATACCTTTTATTTTTGAACTTCAACATCCAGTGCAGTATCTCATACATAATATATAATCAACAATACATATTGAATGAATTATGATTTAAGACAATTAATCATGAACCCTTTTGCACACTGAATGTGTTTTGTCAACATATAAATGTAAGTGCTATTTACTTTGAAACTTAGACATTAAAAAAATGGATTTTAAGGGAGTTTGTAAAATATATCTGCTACACCTACCTATTCTCCCATTTCTCAATATCATGTCCTTGGTTGAAATGAAATCCCTTTGAAAATCAAACATATCATCAAGAAATCCTGTCCAAGTACTCAGGTAACATTTGTGCTATTTCAGAAATAACAGTCAGCCAACACATGTAGTTACGAAAGAAACTGCAGACCCATGCCTTTGAGCTAAGAAACTAATTGAAGGCACTTATATATTCTCCCTGATTCACTACATAGAGCTAAAAACTTTTAAGATAAGAAAACATATGACCACAGGAAAAAACTGAGCCACACTTACAAATGCTTCTGGAAAAGGTCCTGTGATTTACAAAGGAAATGCATGTGACTCAAGGGAAAATATGATATGAGGTTAATAGTCTCCTGAGAGTAAATTTAAGAAATATTTTAAAGTTTTTCCTTCACAAAACTTAGATCAACTTCAATCACTTTTTTAATATCTCAAATTGGTTATCTGGCTGCCTGAAAACTATCCTCAGAGATCTTGCTGTTGTTTCCCAAAATGACAGAATTGTATGAAACCACCCAAACACCTTCAAGTCAGATGCTCCCAGCACAGGGTAAGAGGGTAACACATAGCCCTGAGTGGTGCATGCTGGGTGCAAGGGTATCTTGATCCCCAACGAAATTTCCACACAGCAAAGAAATTGAGACAGCCTCTGGAACAGGTAGGTTAGGATACTTTCCAGCAATTAGACATTAAGCCAAAATTCGAGTATCTACAATTCCTAAGCTAAAGCTTACATAATTTATGATGTAAGGCAGAGAATAAGTTCTTGTGGATATAGTGATATTTCCTCACTTCTCTCTTTGTTCATTTTCCTAAGATCTATGCCTTTTACATTCACTAGATCTTGTTCCCTTCTTGACCATATCTAAATTCTACCTTTCAGTAAACTTTTCGATAAGCATTTAAGAAACATCTACTATAATGTTCTATATAGTGAAGATGAAATATGGAATACTCTGAAGGATAGAGAAATTGTACCTTCCCTATTCTCTGAAATCCTATTATCCAAAGAATTCCTGCTAGTCAGAGAATATGAGAAATGAAGAAACTCAGCCTAATAGTAGGAGAAAAGCACTTGAGGAATTTTATAAAGTTAACAAACCTATAGCTACTATAGGTAAAGAAAAAAGAATATGTAGAAACTCAAATTAGGAATGTAAAAAAGGATTTAGAAAGAAAATTATAATAAAAAGGAAATAATGGACAATAGAATGGTATTAAATTACAACAAATAAACAATATTCTGGTAAAGAAAATGAACTCAAAGTGGGTAAATTATGATGCTAATGTTAACAACAGGGTATTCTAAAAAAGTTGCTAGGAGCGGAGTTCTATGAAAGTTATCATAACCAAGCAATTCAAATAGTATTTCCAACTTCTTTAGAAAAAATCATTTCCTAACTAGGTAAAATTTTAGAGAATAAAAAATGTGAAAGATCCCCCATTCAGACCGTAAACATTCATAGCCTTGACATGAAAAATATATAGATATATAACAAAAATAAAACACTAAGACCAAAAAACTGGTAGTTTTATTACAAGAAATAAAATCATCTCAGAAACATCATTTATACAATTAATATACAAAACATAAACTGAAGACAATATTTGGTGGACATAAGAGAAAAATATAGTGAATATGTAAAGACCTTTACAAATCAATATGAAAATAGCAAATAACATGATTATGCAGAAATCAAAGTGCCTTACAGAGGAAGTGTAAATAATAAATAATAATATGTTCATGCTTATTAATTATCAAATAATACTAAAATTGGGATTAATTTTTTTACCTATCTTATGGCAGAGGCAGTTTTAAAACTTACTGTGAGCAGCATAGACAAGGGCACTGGGAAATAAATAGCCTCATTTTGTTGGTGGAATCAAATTGCTATATCCAGCTTTGTTATCAACAATTTTGCAGCATGCATAAAATGTAATGTATGCTATTAACTTATGTTCAAGTAATTTGACTTAGTAACAATTTGAGACATCCATAATTGCAGCTAAATATTTCTTGCAATATTTTTAATATTTTTTTGAAAAAAATCTGAAGACCAAATAAAAGGAAACTGCTCAGGCACATCATGGAAGCTATTAAATATCATTTTTAGAAAGAAAACATACATAATATACCATTTGGTGATAAGTTATATAAACAAAGTATAAAACCCAATATCAGGGACATTAGCATATATACTAAGTTTATGCCTATGTAGAAATAAGACTTGCAAAATATGTATCCAAGATATCAATATTGACTCTTCAGATAAGATTACTTGTTCTCCTTGTTTTTCTTATTTTTCACATTTTCCTTATTTCCTCATTTTTCTAAAATGCATTACTTGGGTTGGAGCAGTGGGTCAGAGGTTATAGCACTTGCCAGGCATGTGTGAGTATGTGAGTTTGAACCCCAGCACCACATACACAACAAAGCTTCAGAGCAACAAAGGCCATGTGAAAAACTAAATAAAATTGATTCTCTCTCTTCTCACTGTTCCTCTCTCTTTATAAAAAAATACGTTACTTACATAATAAAGTGTTAAAGCTGCAATATAACAATAATAATGTGATTTAATTTGAGAAATAAAACAGGGAAAATTCCAATTGCAAAATCTGTAAGAACTGTGAGATTTCTTCTAGGATACCAGGTACAATTATACCTTTCAGAAAAAAGTGAAGAACAGGTGTAACTGAGGCCAAGGGAATTGGCCAGACTCCTTGTACAAAGTCACTCTTGCTCCCTTTTCTGAGTCTCTGACCTTTTCCTTTGGTGGATGATTCATTTTCAAAGGAATTTACTGTCATGTGTTATAAAGTGAGATGATCCCCTCACTTATCCACAGTTTTGCGTTCTGTGCTTTCAGTTACTCACAGACCATAGGCTGAAATATTAGTATTTACCTTGATTACTTCAAAAGACAGAGACCATATATTCATAAACGTTATTATAGTGTATTATTCTAATTATTCTAATTTATTATTAGTTATTGTTAATCTCCTAAATGCTAGCCTATTTTAAATTAAACTTTATCATAAGTATTATGTACAGCAAAAATACTAAGTATATATAAAAGTTTGGGTACTATCTTTAGTTTCAGGCATCCATTGTGGGTCTTGGCATGAATGTATCCCTGCAGGTAAAGCAGGATTAGTGCACTCAGTTCATTGCTGCTTAAAAAAGAAATAATAAAGAACAGACAAAGCAGGGTGTTAGTGAAAGACACAGTTCTATCTTCATTTTAAAGTTTCTCTGGCTTTTTAAAGGCTCATATAGTGGAAAGAATTTTTATTTTGACAAATTTTATTTCATCATTTGTCACCCAAAACCAATATTTCAGGCTAACAAG
>PVKS010028846.1:0-25967 GCA_004027875.1 Aplodontia rufa
TACTTGGTGCTGTGGTTTGGACTAGTGTGCTCGTGCATGCTGGGCAAGCATTATAACAGCCGAGCTACCGTTCCAGCCCTATAACATAGGATTATTTTTAAGAATCCACCAATGTTTTTTTGTTTCTGCTTCCAGTTGATGTGTATTTGGAATATTTCTAAGTTTGGGGCTCTTTTGTAAAATGGTTCTATGAACTTCAGATGACTCTACCAATCATTCTACTTATAATCACAGGTTTTCTTTGTTGGGTGCTTGTTTATCTAAAAGTAGAAATCCTAGTTTTGACTCAGTTTACTACACACTCAAACTGGAGTTTCCACTTGGTCCACATTCTTAACACCAGCTCTTGATTTTCTTCTTCTTTCAGCTATAGGGCCTTTTGCTTCAGGATTTCCCTGTGGTTTTTAATTTGCATTTCTATGGAAACTAATATTTATATATGATAAATGCCCATCTGAACATCTTTCACCATTATTTTGTTAAATCAAAGTGTAAGGCTTGAGATTTTTTTCTCTCTGGTTAATTTGTAGGAATACTTTTCTTTTAATCACAGTTGAAAGAGGATCCATTTTCCTTTCCGTACATTATATTTTTCACTCTTCATATTTTAGGATGAACATGTTTTTAATTTAATGAACTCCAGTATATCAATCTTCTATTTTTCTGTTAGTGCTTTAATGCCATGTAGAAATAATTCTTTAAAATTATTATAAATAAACATTTAATATAAATTTTTCAGTATAAGCTTTCATGTTTTCACTCATACAATATTTCTTGTTTATTTGTTTCATGTATAAATTCAATTTGGCCTAAAATTTTGAGTATTCTAAACTGCACATTAAAATTCATGGATTTAGCTGACTCATATATTGAACCCATCATGTGTCAAAGTATTTCATCATATATTACAAATACAATATAAAGTTGAATTTGATTTACTTTTCAACCTTCTTGAAAGAAATACTACATTAATTTTCAATTAGCAAACTTTAATTTTCAAGTTTTATCCAGATATTGGTGATATTTGAGGAATGATTAATAGTGAAATAATTTGTTCTTCAGTTATGAATCTGAAATCAAGCAAAGTATATGTTCCAGAAAGGACTGGTGAGAATCACACAATATATATTTCCATTTTAAAGCGGAGAAATAGTAATGCTTATCACTAACCATCAGCAGCTCTCAATATTGCCTGATTGTAAGAACATCAGTGCAGAAATATTTTACATTGAGTGACTTCTATTTATTTTCTTTCAGACAGTGCCTTGATATGATACAGAGATCCCTGAGATGAGTGTAGTGATCAATTCTTTAATAGGACATATGTATTCCTTCTGGTATTCTTTAGTACTATGGAGATCTGGGCTTTCAAGTGGTATTATCATCCTTCATCCTAAAGAAATATTACTGCTGTTTTCTTTTGTAATACAGTTCTTGTTATGTCTAGCATGAAAATAGATCTATCTTAGAGTTCCATGACTCCAAGAGCTCTTACACCTGAGATGACTCAGGATTCCAACCCTACTCTTGTACATAATCCATCCAGTGATATTTCTGATTAAATATTTAGGATCTTAGTTACTTCTGTTTGATATCAGCCTTGGAAACTTGTTCCACGCAACACATGCAGCTGAAAATTCAGAGGAAAGAACAGCTGGACAATTGCATGCAGACTTTAAGGACGGCTTCTCCGTTGTTCCCTCTCTTCTGGGATTTTTCTGCTAAAGGACCAGCACAACAGCAGTGTCAACTGCCTTCACTACTTTTCCAGTCAGAAGACACTTCACATTTTGGCTTGGACTCCGTTCTTCTTAGCTGGGCCCTGACAAATCCAAAGGTGAAGGGGGAGAGGATAGAGTTCACATTGGACGCTTTCCTTTTCTCTGAATTGTGAGTCTCTTTTTTACTCAGATTATTCCAGTGACTGAAGAGAGGTGACAACATCCACCATGCTCAGTTTGGCTGAAAGTCTCCATTTGTACCTTCAGGTGGTATCTGCTAAACTGAGGGTCTGCTACTTGTATACTACTTACAATTTGCCGTACAACTTACCTGTGTTCACTTTGGTTATGCATCTAGTCAACAACTGCTTAAAATACCTCAGCAACTGAGAATGAGCTTTCATGGCATGTAAACCATTTTTTTTCAAAGATTGAATGTACTGTCTATTAACTTTACTATTCTTAGTTCCTTTTTACCAAAAGGAATTTTTAAATCACTCAAAGATTATCAGATAACTTTGTTTCAGATTGTATTCTAAAGAATTTATTTTAGCCTGGGCAATTTTATAATATCAAATTTCTGTAACAGAAGATCAGGACTTTATAATTAGTATCAAGAAATAAACATATTTGTATCTCTGGGGAGTACAAAGAATATTCATCAAACTCTGATAATATAAATGGTCTTTGTCAGATTTTCTTTTTAAAGGAGAACTTATTTATTAATAGTTTTTATTTTAATAGAGAATTCACGGTTATTCTATCAAATATTTAAAATTGAAATACTGAAAATTCCTTTCTTTTCAGAAAATATAAAGAGAATTTTTTTGCTGGCCAAATAGCACTTTCCAAAGTGCTTCCTGCTTCAAAGAGTGCCTTGGAAAATGCATTGTACATGTGCAGGCATGCTTCTGTGTAGATTTGAAGAGATAAGTGATAATACATGCTGCTTATTTCAGAGTTAAATCTCAGTGCTTTACCAAAAAATTGAATATGGGAAGGAAAAATAATATTCTTCCCACATGTCAGTAAGATAAGTGTTCACTGTTTATACATAACTTTAAAATTATTACTAGTTATATTAGCACTTATTAGTCACATAATATAACTTTAAAATTATTACTAGTTATATTAGCGTTATTAATCATATAATATAAATTTCATACAAAATTTAGTGATTTATAGGAGCAGAATGAAAATATAAATAACTAGAAAAAAACCCAGCTCTCTCAGCTGAAAAATAAAAGCATTTTGCAACTGAATAATATTGCCTGTGACCAAAGACTTACAATTCATATCTGTATTTGAGGTGTGTGAAACTGCACAATTTTCCCCCAGCAGTTCATAGGAAATGCTTTCAATCTCAGACTTTCACAGCTCCTTGAATTTTGCAAACCCACCAGCACTTAAACAGGTTGCTGTCAAACTTTCCAAATATTTATAAAGCTGTGAGGTTTGTCACAAAATTCTAAGCTCTAGAACCATTTAAAGTGATACCTACCTATATCCAGAGGAATACATTAATCATTTATGCTTCAAAATTCTCAGAACCAAAATACGTTAAAAATCTATTTGGAGATTGAGAGAGTGAAAGTCATTAGAAACCATATACAAAATTTTTGGGCTTTTGAAGAGTTGGGAAATCTAAATGTTAGTTGTGCATTTGTGGTTAGATAGTATGGAATAACAATGTTAGATGTGACCTTTGGAATTTGTAGCCAACAATTAAATACGTACCTTAAGCACTTAAAAAACTTTACTTAAATCAGTAAATTTTAGCTCTATTCATTAGCAACAAAGAATAATACTTTTCTGAATTATTAAAAAAGTAGGTATAAATCTTCAGATTTTTGCATAAAAATCATACTAAAATCATAAAAGATTCATTTTATAGGATATATTTTTGATGTAGAGCAAACCAGCTCCAACATTAGATGACCCGATATTCATTTAGTCTATAATTAATTCTGTAAATTTAAAGCCCAGTACATTCTTAGAGTTCCCCTAAGAATTTATTTTATGCTTAAATAGATTTTGCTGGCCATTTTTCAAATTCCAAAACTAACATTCATCAGCATGAAATTATTTTATAGAAAATTATGAATATTTTCGTATATTGGACTCAAATTACACATAAAGTTCTTAAATAAAAAAGTAATTATTGATATTAAGTAGATAAAATGCAAATTAAATTGTTTCTAAAATGTGTGATTCTCTTTGTACTTACAGGGTCATTTATGACAAATTTTCACTCAAAGTAAGTTCATTTGTGCTTTCTAAGAGTTATTGAAAAATTCAAATTTCAAACTTTGTGAAAAAAATGAATTATTGCCGCTATTCATATTTATGCTGCAGAAAATTTTCAATAGTCTTTTGCCATATTGCCAGCATTTTTCTTGGGTGTGTATATATTACCTGTGCAGATCATATTGCTTTCATCTAACACTTTTTTCATGATATATTAATCCCTTTATAAAATGAATAGCTAATGATCATAGCGTTGTCTGTCTGATTAAAATAATTAACTCAATGAATTCATTTGTTTGATACCTACATAAAAATGGGCAAAATGCTGTATTTGTGATAGAATAGCTTTCTTCAGTGTCTCAGCTGAAGTATTTATTTCTTTCATCATATCTCTTAGTGTGTCTGTGGTATTATAGTGCTTAAATTTATGGTTCTTTGGTTGTGCTTATGATTTACATATCAATTTTTGGGGTATAGTTATTGTTTCCAGTGTAAAAAGCAAAATATATCTTATATTAAAACCATTTTCATCATTAGAACTTTCAGATAATTCATTAATTTCTGTGTTTTGTAAAATAGGAAAACTAGTGATCCAATATAAATCAATCATGCAATGCATATTTATAAACATATTTGATATATAATACTGAAGCTTATTAGTTTCAGAAAATAAGACTTTATACTGTAAAATTCTATTTTTTCATATAGGAAATTGAAACTTAAATTAATTATCATAATATACTTATTTTGATAATAGTTGTCTTAGAAAATTTTTTAAAGATGTTTTGATGGTTTTTAATTACACCAGTTTTAAGTGCTTGGTAAACTGACTAATGACCCAAAACACCCACATCTTAATTCCCAGTAATGGTGAGTGGTATGACCTTATATGATAAGAGGGGACCTTGGGATATGATTAGGTTAAGGACGGTGTGGGCAGAGATATACTGGATGAGATGGAAGGGCTCAGTGTAGACACTAGCATCCTCACATGAGGCAGGAACATATCAGAGTCAGACAGAGGTACAACACAGGATGCCACACTACCTTTGCAGACAGAAGACAGGTGTGTCAATCAAGCAACATAGGCCATCTGTAGAGAGACACCACAAGGAGCCAGATCTACCCCCAACTGACACCCACAAAAATGATGCTACAGTTTTCTCTCATAATTAAATTATATTTTTCTAAGCTGCTAACTTTGTGATGTTCTGTTACTGCAGTATTAGGAAAATAGTAGACACATTGTTTTGTTTTTATTTGGAGAAAATAAATTTTAGAGAATTGAGTAAAGTCATTTAAGAATCAAAGGACATAAAATACCAATAAAATTTCTGGGGATATGAGAATCCAAAGTTGTTACTCTGTACTGTATAAAACATAAAATTTTCAATAAAAGTAAATCTTGAGAGATATAGAGAAACAAAAATTAAGAACTATATATGATTTAAAAAAGAAAAAATCTACTTTTGAGTCTATCCAGATGTGAATTTAGCAGACAAAGACCTTATGAACATGTTCAAAGAACATAGATTAAAGAGTTTCAGTGTTTAAAAATGTATGAGGACAATAAGATGATAGAAAATTTTGATAGAAATTATTTAAAATGGACTTTCAGAACTTCTGACATGGAACATTCACATACGTACTCAACTGAAGATATGAGCTGACATAAGAATTAACAAGTAAAATGTGGGACCAATAGAGAGCAGCTAAGCCAGAGAACAGAGAGAAAAACAAGTTAAAAAAAGTAGCAGCACCTTAAATTAACATATGGCTAACATTAAGCATATCCAAAGTCAGAGAAAAGGACCAAAAATTAAAGAACTAATGGATCAAACATTCACAAATTTGATGGGAAGCATTAATTTGAAGAACCAAGACAAGGAATAAGCCCCAAGCAATTTATTACTGCAAAAAGAATGGGAGCTGGAAATTTTATATTCAGATGTTGTAACCACAGATAAATGAATATACTGTAAATAGCATGAGAAAAAATACCTTTATATACAGGGAAATTTCTGTGATAATACCAACAGGTAAATTTAAAAACAATGGATCCCAGAAGCTGTTTGAGAAAAGCATCAGTATAGAACCCCCAACTCTTGCAAAATTGTACTTCAGAAGGTGAAATGAAGATAGCACATGTGAACAAAAGTTATGATAAATTTTGGCTGGCAGACCAGCTTTACAAGGAATACTTAAAATATTAATCATATTGAAATAAATGATGTCAGAGAGCAATGTGAATCCATGCAATAGGAGAAGCATCAGTAAAGAAAAATATATAGATATTTGGTATATTTGATATATGGTATAGTTGAATTTTCCTCCTTTTAACCAATTTAAAAGGAAGAGTTATTGCATAAAACTGTATCCATTAAATTTTACTGTCAGATCTACAACATACAGAGATATATGAAAACAATACAAAGAGAGAGGAAGAAAAGGAAAAGCTACGCTGGAATAAGGAAATAACAAATAATTGCAACTTAAACCCTGGGGAAGTATTTGAGAGAACAAGAAGGTATTAATAATGGCTGATATAGACATGTTTTTTCTCCTTTATCTTTCATCAATTTTTAATTTTTTTTTGTTTTTTAACATTTTTCAATTTTTTATTTAGAAATTTATTTATTGAACAATCATATAAATTTTTTTACTTTTTATTTTTATTTTTGAACAACCATACAAGTTTTTAACAAAATAATATAAAATGTGTATAGATTCTGGATATTACAATTACCCCCAGGAGTGCCCCCCAATTACCCACCCTTATCCCTCCCTTCCCCTTCCCACAATATCTCTAAAAAAGGATTATGTTGTATAGCATTACATCTTATCTGGATTTAACACATGCTAATAGACCAACTTTCACTCTGGCCAGGGTCTAGTCCCAACCTCCACAGATGAGTGGAGACAATCGACCGTTAGTTCTCTGGGTTAAGCTCATTTTACTCAGCATAATTTCTTCCATAGCCATCCATTGACCTTCAAAGGCTGCAATATCATTGTTTCTAATTGCTGTGTAAAATTCCATGGTATAAATGTACCACAGTTTTTGGATCCATTCATCTAGTGAGGGACATCTGGGTTGTTTCCATAGTCTAGCACTAGTAAATTGAGCTGCTATGAACGTAGATATTGCTGTGTCACTATAATGTGCTGATTCTAAATCCCCTGAAAAGATTCCCAGGGGTGGAATAGCAGGGTCCTATGGTAGGCTCATCCCTAGTTTTTTGAGGATTCTCCATACTGCTTTCCAGAGGGGCTGTACCAGTCTGCAGCTCCACCAACAGTGTATTAGTGTGCCTATCTCTCCACAGCCCCTCTAGCATCTATTATTGCTTATTTTCTTCATCTTTGCCATTCTGACTGCCGTAAGGTGGTATCTTAATGTGGTTTTCATTTGCATTTCTCTGATTACTAGAGATTTAGAGCACTTTCTCATGTATTCATTGGTTTAATCAATGTCCTCTGGTGAGAAGTTTCTATTTAGCTCTTTGGCCCATTTATTAATTGGGCTGTTAGTGTTTTTGTAGTTGAAATTTTTGAGTATTTTGTAGATTCTGGATATGAGACCCTTGTCAGAGGAATCATAGCCCATGATTCTCTCCATTTCTGTAAGAAACCTCTTGACTCTTTTGATTGTTTCCTTGGCAGTACAAAAGCTTTTTGGCTTTATGGCGTCTCATTCACTGGTTTTTGACTTTACTTCCTTCACTTTTGGAGACATGTTGAGAAAGTCTTTGCCTACTCCCAAATGCTGAATGTTGGACCTAATTTGTCTTCTATCAGTTGCAAAGTAGCTGGTTTAATACCTAGCTCCTTGATCCATTTTGATTTGATTCTTGTGCAAGGAGAAAGATATAGGTTTGATCATTTTTTAAATAAATATTCATTGAATACATTTACTGGAGTTTTGATCTGTCATTTATTTTATCTGTGAAATGGTAGAAGAAGTAAGATCTTCCATATGATAAAGATTAAAAAGTTTGGTAGCATAAACTAATTCAGTGAAAAGTGTACATAAATGAAAGAATAATGAAATTATTTCATGACAGTATTGCTTGTAGCCTAATGTGAAATAACAAAATTTATCATTGGGGAAAAGAAAACTAAACATTGGAGGGCAAGTATATGAAAAAGATTTGATGGGAAACCCATATTTTTAAATTGTACTAGTTCTTTGAATAGAACCATTGGGAGTATCTGTTTTCACTTCATTTCTTAAAGGTTTCAATGATTTTTAGATCCATTAGATCACATTGTATACCTTTATTGTTTCCTTTGTTGAAAACCATTTCACACAATGAAGTGTCAGAGCAACAAAAGCCACATGAAAAACTAAATAAAATTGTTTCTTTCTTTCTCTCTCTTTCACTGTATCTTTCTCTTTAAAAAGAAGCAAATAATGCCTCTTTAAAAAGAAACCACATAAATGCCTGTTTTGAAATATAAAAGAAGTTTCATATTGATTAAAGGTGCATAATTTTTCATTTTAATTATGTTTAATAAGTAAACATAAATGTATCTTTGCTTACATTTTATAAAAATATTGATAGAATTAGAATTACTGAATGAGTATAGTCATTTTCTATTTTTTATTTAAAAATAAAATTTAAAATTTCTACTTCAAAATACTGTACTGATTTCTATTCTAGTACATATTAAACAAGAATAATTATTTTTCTATGTGCTCACTAAAATAGCTATTTCTTTTAACTCATCAATGTGATGAGTAAAATAATGTTTGTTTTTAAAATTGTATTCCCTAATTGATGCTGAATTGATGTTTTCAAATTATACTTAATTAATAACCATTATATGTATTTATGAGATGCAATTTGAAATTTTGATCTATGTATACATTGTAGAAAAATTCAATGAAACTGATTAACATATGTACCATGATCAACTTGGCATTTTTTTGTGGTGAGAAATTTAGGAACTTTTTTTTCTTAGCAATTTTGAAATATACTTTATCATTAGCTCTCTTCACCTGTGAAATGGACTACTAGAACTTTTTCTTCCAGTGTCAGTGAAATGTTGTACCTTTTTATCAACATCCCCCCTTTGCTCCTTTCCCTCCCATGCCAGCCTCTGCTATGATCAACCCTGTGGAGTCTAGAACATTCCATCTCACTGAGGTTGTCTCTCTGTGTTCATGTATTTGGTCTGCGGAGCAGTAACTGGTTATTGTTGGACAGTGTGTTCTCTTATTGAGATAATAAACACCGTATGGATTTCAATGCACTCTCCTCTCCTTAGAGATTAATAAGGTCAGGGATGTGCCAGCCTCATAGGAGACTCCCCGAGTGCTGGGTAACAGGGAGTCTGATTCTGCCAACGCTGCAGAGATTGGATCCTGACTCCAGTGTATGAGGCAATGACAACTTCTTTTGGTCACCAGGTAGAAAGGTAGACTAAGAACTCACATAGGGATTAAAATAGCCTTGCTCTGAGTTGCTAATTTAAACCAGGGCAGCAACCATGGAAAGGGAGGAGGGGTGGTCATCACCATCCCAGCTGTTGGAATAATTGACTAGGATGGGATAACTCCAGTTTCCACAGGAATATAACAATAAGGAAGTGTTAGTAAAGGCCAATGACAGAATTCAGATTCTTTTACATAGTAGCTCCATAAAGTATGTACAGCAGTACTCAGTGGCCCTATTAAAAGGATTAATAATTTTTATATTTCTTTAAAATAGTTTAATATTTTATGTCTCCACAAAACCTTATTATCCTCTATAAAATGGTGATAGAATATCACATATATATGTAGAAATTCAGACTCCAATTCTGTTTCAAGTAAAAAGCATTTTTTCTCTGATTTGTAGTCCATGACAATCATACGTATTTGTGATGCTGGTAAATAGAAATTTGTTTGAGTTGAGTTAATAGAATCAAATCCAGAAATTTAGTGATGTTATTCTTAAGAAAAGACATACTAACAAGTAAATTTTAAGCTATCTTTCTTTTCTTTATTTTGTTTTCTACAATCAAACGCTAAATCAAAAGGCCTAATTCATTCAGCAAGACTAGAGTAGGGAACAGGTTTACGGTACCAAAACCTACATATTCTAAAAATAAAAAGTGAATATTTCTGCCTGAAAAGTAATCGGATTATCTTTTAAAAGTATGTAACTGTATTTTTAGAGGGTTTGATAAATCCCTGAGCTATAATGTGGTTGCCAAAAATCTAAATAAACTTCATTACTACATAATAAACCAGCTCAGTTTTAAAATCGGTCAGTTTATTGATTTTAATGGCAAGGGATTTGAATGTGTTTTCTTTGTTTGCCATTAATTTCTTTCTTTCTGAAACCAATCTGTTCCTGCCAATGGAGAATGAACATGCTGATATTATTATAATCAGATATAAAATGAAGTGTGGGCTCTTGGGTGTTTATGATAAATTACAGAATCTGCTCTTCTATAATTTTTTCAAGTGCAGAACTTGTAAGTGTGGGCTACTTTGAATCTTCGGTGATTATTTTTGTGATATGTTTTTCATCAAAATCAGTGAATTTTAATTCACTCAATTTGCTGTATTCAAAGTTTATTGATTCAATCCACTCATATTTTTCACTTTTATACTTTAAAATGATCAAGATAAGGTCATACATTATCTTGCAAGAAGTTTTACTCTTTCTACATCTGTTTATATTTCTCTTCATGAAATGCAATATCGTCTCACGAATTTTAGTAACCACTAAGACCTTTTGGGAATCTATAACTGAAATGTCACATGTGTATATACTGTATTCTCCACACCATACGACTTTCATTAAATTTACCATTTCCTGTACATCATCATCATTATTGTTTCCATAGAGATTTATTATTCAATTTTACTTTTACCAATAGGAAGTGTTACAGACCATTGTAAGTAGGCCCAGTAGAATAGAACTTTATGTTTGTGAGCATATGGTAAATACTCCTTACGGCAGTTTTCATTCTTTGTAGTATTCTAATTGACGTGGAGATTCACAACCAGTATCTACTTTGAAATTATTTAAAAACAGAATCACATTTTAAAATTACACATTAAAGTACTTTTTGGAAGTAATCTTAACACTAAAGGAGATAATATGAAAAGCTTTATTTAGTCAAATATTCTCAATCAATTCAATGCAATCTCTCCTAAAATTATATATATTGGTAAGGCTTACTTTTTTTGGAAACATTTATTTTGTGATGATTCTTAGACTTTTCCTGGAAACTCTTCTGTTTTAAGTTTTGTTTATGCCTATATATTTCCCTAATGAGAGATCCTGTTATTTTTCTACTTTGCATATACTGTGGAATCTGCTAGTATCTGATTCATAGTGGAAGTTCAATAAGCAATGTTTCTTTATTTTGTAGATGGTCATCAGTATTTCTAGGAAGAAAAAACCGTGATTCTAAATTCAGATGAACTAAATGCTATGTGGGTAGCATTAAAATAAACTGTGAAAATGAATAAATGATTGGGTATCTTTAATTATCTGCCTCTTCTTTATATAGATGTTATTAACATGGAACATTTCAAATCTGAGAGTTGGATAAACCAATGAAATTAACGCAGGACAATCACATGACTATAGAATGTCAATAACAAATAATATTTATGTCGAATATTCTGGAAAAACAATTAGAATTTCCCAGGATAAGAAGAAAATCTTTCTTTCTTCAAAAGATACACACACACACACACACACACACACACACACACACACATATATATATATATCTCCGATAGTTTTATTCATACATATTATACTTTATTTATATATTTTTATGTTACTAAAATCTAGATATCTCATTTTGATAGCTTTCTTTAAACAAATTCCTACATGGAAAATGTTATTTGTATATTATAGTTAATTGTTTTAGATTTGTCACATCATTAATTTTATGATGAAGTATTCAACATCAGGGCTGCAAAGACCCCAATAACACTGTTTGCAGATCCCATATAAAGAACTTGGGGGACTCAATTATGGGGGACCCACGCACTTCCTGACAGCATGCCGGCATGTAAAGGCAGCCACAATGTGACCAAAGGCAGGAGAGTGCAGGAGAGGTCACGCTGCCCCCGTGCAGATGGATTTCTTCAGGTGTTTTACAAGCCCAGTCTTGTACTTCACAACCAAGGTCACTCTGTTTCAAATCTCACCTCAGGTTTGGAGGAAGAACAGTGGCCAGCTTCTGCCCTCCTACCTTCGATACTGCATTCTTTGGAGTCCTTATCTCAGTGCACTTTTTCCTAGGCACTGATTAGTGTCTAACCCAACACTCCACAACTTCAGTGCCTCAGAAAATACCACTTCTATCTTCTGTGAAGCTCTCAGGACAGGGAAGCACTCTGCATCCAGCTGAGGTAATGAGGAGAGCATTTATGTGTTTAGACACTTGGGTTAAAGCATGAGTGACAACATGTCCTTCATCCACTGTTCCTTTATTCGGCTCCATGTGGTCTCATTTGCAGGTTGGACTCCCCAGGGAGTTACAGGGAGTTCTGAGAAGATCCAAGAGACGGTCTGGCTGGCTAAATGTGGAATATCCATTCTATCCAGGAATAGGTTACTGTTGCTAACATTCAGAGAATACAATAATTGTTTAGTAGGGACCAGTAATGGCGAATCAGCTCTATTGTTACTCAGGATAGTAACCCAGTCTGCATAGCATCGCCTAAGCAAGCATTCCATACTGATTTATCGGTTTGCTCTTCAAGGATATAAAAAGACAAAGACACCTCCGGAATACACAGCTTGAATAAGTGGATATAAAATGTTCCTCGGGTGAGGACACCCAAGGGTAACATACCTGTATGTGCCAGGGCCAGTTCCCAACACAGTAGGCTGTACTTTTAAATTTAGACATCCTCCTTCCCCCAAGGCATCGGTGAGGCAAAACACTAGGAGCTTATCGTACAGTTATGGAAAAATAATGTTCTTTGTCTCAGGTATGACATCTTCAGGGGCTTCCAACACTTGTGCCACAGGCTGGATTAAGAAGTGTTGAAGGGGCTGGAGCGATGGCTCAGTGGTTACAGCGCTTGCCTGGCATGTGCAAGTACACAGGTTCAAACTCTAGCACCACATACACAGCTAAGTGTCAGTGCAACGAAAGTCATGTGAAAAACTCAATAAAAGTTGATTTTTTCTGTCTCTGTCTCTCTCTCACTGTCTTTCTCTCTTTTAGAAGGAAAAAAAAAGGTGTTGAAGGGTTCTTTAAATGTAAACTTTTAGTTGAAGTGTTCCTTATGCTAATGTTAATGCTGGTGACTATGGGCAAGATAACATAAAATGGTTGTAGCTGCTGGTGTTCAGGTTTCTCATTTGGCATCTTTAGTGCCTCTGGAAGGTGAACAGCCCACCCCTGCTTTGAGTTATTTTCAGTTCTTAAGGCTTGTTTCAGCAGGCTATTCATTATTTCAATTAACCCAGGTCCCGTTGGATCATGTGGCAGGTGGGAAATTCTTAGTATGCCCTGATCTTAATCCTACTATTACAGTTCATAGTCTGTGAAATGAGTCCTTTGGTTGCTCCCAATTACCTATGGTATGCCATACAGGGCACTCAGCCAAATTGTCCCTTACTGGTTGCCTTTCATTGCTACTTTTGCTGGGGATGGCTTGCATTAAGCTAGGATCTATGTCCATTCAAGTTGAAGTCTATGTGGACCTTTCAGACAACAGCAGAGGGCCAAAGCAGTCTCCCTGCCATTGTTGTAGAGGGATATCACCTGGTTTGATGTGCCCTTCACAGGCATCCAGTCATCACGTTAGACCAGTCAAGACACCTCTGTCATGCAGTGACAACACCAGACCTGTTTATGTCACACCTGCCCAGAGTATTTTGTCCTGCATGCTTTAATCTATAACGTGGCCAAGTGGCACTTTCTTTTGCTGGGCTTCCTCCAGCCATCTTATCTTCTCAGTTGTACAACCTGGACTGGGGCTTCTCTGATGGTGGGCTCCATGGAAAGCAGGGCAGCTTAAGAATCACAAAACTGTTTTCCCAGCAAGCTGTAACATTCCTCTCACCTTCCCATACCTGTGACCAAAATCCAGTGAGGCTCTTATGTCCTTGACTCTGCTTCCCTACGTACTATGCAAAGCATCCAGAGTGACATGGAGAGTTAGTTCCGCAGGTGTCAGTGTGTTTAGAATCCCTGGGCTTGTGCCTGTCTTGCTGTTCATTTGGCTTCATTAAATGCCTCAGATGTGGTCAGTCCAGCTCTTTATGAACACCTCCTACATGAACTATCTAGGGCTATAATACCCGAGTTGAATGAGAAGTGACTCAGTAGCCTCATAAATTCTTGTATTTTCTTTACTGTGCTGAGAAGTGGAGACAGACAAACTTTATCACAGACTGAGGTATAATCTTTGTCTTACCCAACTAGGTGTTAGCAAAGTATTTCACTGATAAAATGGCTGTGCATTTTGTCCATGTTGATGGCCCATTCTTTCCTTTGCAAATGAGTCAAAAGCATGGGATAGCCTTGCTGAGCACTGAAAGAGATGGGATGTGATAAATACGTAAACGTTCTTGCAACTAGGAGGACCAGGTTTGTATTGTGCTGTAACACAAGTGGGACAATGGAAACATCCTTGAGATAATAGCACAAGCATCCAATTTTGGCTTTCCCCACTTGAAGACCCTTAGGCCGTGACTTTCAGGGGCTATATCTGTTGTACAGAGGCATTAGCAAAATCTAACACTCAATGACATATTCACAGCTGAGTGCTGAGCTCTTCCCAAATGATGGCTACCTGGGGAACCGACTTTTCTGCTGCAGTCTTTCTGTCTTCCCTAGATCCATTGTCAGTTTTGCTGCTTGCTGGAAGGGCTGCCCCACTAATGGGGTGACACCAGTACCAGGCAGGGCACTGTAATTGGATGCAGGAACCATATGTAATACTGTCTTTCATTTTGAAGACTTGTGGCCAGCTCAGGATTTCCACCAAGTCCCCATGTTTTAGTTAACTTTTACTTTGCTATGACCAAAAGACTTGATGAGAACAATTTATTTTGGTTCATGGTTTCAGAGGAGGTCTCAGTCCGTGATCAGCTGACTCCTTAGCTCTGCCTTAGCTCTAGGACTGAGGTGGGGCAGAACATCATGGTGGAAGGGAGTGGTTGAGGAAGGCAGCCCAAAATGTGGCAACCAGAAGCAGAGAGCGAAGCTTGCTTACCAGGAATAAAATATAAATCTCCGAGGCACATCCCCAGTGACCCACCTCCCCTAGTCACACCCTACCTGCCTACGGTTACTACCAAGTTAACAGATATCAATGAATCAACACACTGATTAAGTTAAATCTCTCATAATCTAATTATTTTGCCCCTGAACCTTCTTGCACTAAAGCATGAGAGTTTGGAGGACACCTGATATCTAAACTAGAATACCCTACATCTTTTTCCTATTCTGCATTCACTCAACATGTATCTTTTCTCTAGGATCCTGCCAACTACGGCAATTGTTCAGTCCCTGGGTTGAAAAAGTCCCAGTGTACTGTTTATAGATCCCAAAGAAAGAACTTGCAGGATTCAACACAGAAGGTTTGGAAATTTTATTACTCATGCACTCAGCAGCAACAGGCTCAGGCTCAGATTCAATGGAGTGTCCCACCATGTCTACAACTAGAGGCAACTATTACAGGATGGGAGCAAGCCCACTGCACAGGGAGATTTACTTTCAAGTATTTTTTAATTTTTAAATTTTTTATATACTTTATACCAAAGTCACTATTTTCCCATTCTTAAAATTTGTGCATTATGTTTGAACATAATAGTGGGATTTTTTGTTACAAATTTGTAAATGCATACACTATAACAAATTATTTGGCAAATACTATTCTCCACTATTTCTCCTTTCCCTTCCCTCCCTATCCTGTTCCATTTTTCCTCTACTAATTTCATTTCAGTTTTCAAGAGACTACTCCCCTTCACATACACTTTTCTTTTCCCTTTCCCTCTAGCTTCCAGGTGTAACAGAAAACATTCCGTGCTTGAACTTCTGAATTTGGCTTATTTCACTTAACATAATGGCACTCTCTTTTGAATATAGCCTAAAGATTAGAGTTAAGGGAAATGATCAGTTTCCCCACTCCATTTCCTTCTTTATCACATTCTTCAGAGTCCTTCTTATCTCACTGCAAGTTTTCTTAGGCAACAATTAGTTTTAAACCCAACATGAAATAACAATTCTAAGAAATACATTAGTGATTACATATAATCAATAAGTTAAGATATCAGAGCTATAATGAATTTAAAGCTAATTATTATTTTAGATCACTTATTACACTAACTTCAGAGGAATAGTTGAATTTCTTTGAGGAATTTAATGACGTATGCTTCCAACAGTTTGATTTTATTTGTTAGAATTAAGATAAACAACTCTGCATTTTGTGTTCATGTTCTTAAAGTTTTCTATGAAGTAGAGATTCTTTAAATGTGTTACTTTTATTTTTATTGTGCATATTTTTAAATTCTTATTTGAGAATGAGTTAATAATATGACCATATAAAGTTAACAATTGCTATAATCTAAACATATTCACCTGTCTCTGTAAACATTTTTTTAAAAATTTTATTGAGGAGTTGTGTTGTTGTACAATCATAAATGCATATGTAGTAATAATATGATATGCCACCGATCCTAATCTATTCCCCCCATATATATATCCGTATGTATATGAGTATATAATATATATTCATATACATATATATAATATAATATATTATGAATTTTCCAGAATTAAGTGATTGCATAAATGTTATTTGGCTTTTCAAGCGAGTAAGAGTAAGCTACATTGTTGATTGCCCCCCATCCCTCTTTATCATCCCCCCCCTCCCTTCTCTGCCCCTGCCCCCAACATAACTATGGTTCCCCTAGATTATGTGTTGCTTCAACTTTGGTGAGTCTAGTACATGAACTTGACCTGCCACCCAAGCCTGGGTTTTTATCTAGCCTCCACAAATAAGGGAAAATTTTTGACCATTAAATCAATATTTACCATTGGCAATTTCATGTGGTTTGGCTAATTTTGCTCAGCATAATTTCTTCCATTGCCATCCATTTACCTGAATGTAACGGATACTGTAATGGTAATGTAATATTGTTATTTGTAATAGCTGAGTAGAACTCTGTGTGTGTGTGTGTGTGTGTGTGTGTGTGTGTGTGTGTATCACACACACATGTTTTGGATCCATTCATGCAGTGGAGGGCATCTACACTGAAGGTTTTTATATAAATTTATTATATTTAAATTTATTTTCAGACATTTTATTGAGTTTATTTTCTTAGAAAACACTTTGGAAGCTATTTCACACAAGATTTATTGACACCTCCAGAGTTTATATTCGAGAGTCATAGGTCTTATCCTCATGACTCCAAATCTACATATCCTTAACCAAATCACTGTTAGCTTTTTGAACCCCCTCAGTATTCTCATGTGTGATTGGAATAATTTTTCTTTACCTTAGTATGTCAGAATAAAAAGAAATAATTTAATTCCCAATAAATTTTTAATTCCCAAGGGTTTATTAGGTTACACCACATGAAATTGCTAAAGGTAAATATTGTTGATTTTAGTGAAATTGCATGAAGTTGACTCCAATTAACGTATAAAGAGAACTTAAATACAATCATCCACAGCCAACGTGGTGACACTGCTGTTAGCAAGGGCAAAGAAGAGTGTGGCCGTTCTCTCTGAAGAAAGGAAACTGCTATGTAGACATAGTTCTGTAACATATTTTATATATATGTTTGGGAACTGGGGATTGAACACAGGAGCACTTAACCACTGAGCACTTAACACTGCTATTGTAGATATAGTTCTGTAATATATGTATTTTTTTCTCTCTTTTTTTTTTTTTGTACTGGGGATTGAACGCAGGAGCACTTAACCACTGAGCCCCATCTCTATCCTTCATATTTTTTATATTGATACAGGGTCTCACTAAGTTGCTCACAGTCTTTCTAAGTTGCTGAGACTGGTCTCAAACTTGCAATCCTCCTGTCTTAGCCTCCTGAACTGCTGGGATTGCAGAATGTGCCGCTGCACCTGGCATAACATATTACACTTTTAAATGACCAGTTTTACTGCAATTTTTGGTTCAGAGTAAAAGTAGAAGGACATTTCAGAGACTTCATAGGCGCCCTCTAAATAACTGCAAAAAATGCATAGCCTCATCCAATCCATATTCCTCCTAGACAATGACATTTGTTATAACTGACGAACCTAACATTGATACATTTTAATTGCCAAAACCCTTAGTTTACCTTAGAATGGCCCCTAGGTTTCTTGTGTTCTTTGGGTTTACACAAATTTATAATAGCTGGTACCGTTCATTATAATATCATAGAGATGGAACTCACTACCACAAAAATCCTTTTACACAGTTGTTTTACTTTTTAAAAATAAATTGTATGGTGTATGTTATATCTATGTCTATCTCTCTCTATATATATATCTATATCTTGCAGTGTTATCTATATATATGTGTGTTATATGCATGTGTATGTATATATCTATATCTCATGGTATTATCTATATATATGTGTGTGTGTACATATGTATATATACACATATACATACACACATATATGTGTTTAATGTATCATACTTAGGATGTAATGTTTTTAATTATGCAATTTACAGGAAAATAAAATACAAAACTTGCTGAGAAGTGGTCAACAAAATATTTGGTGAAGCATCTGGAGTGGTTGTTCAGTGGTTATAGCGCTTGCCTGGCATGTAGGACCGGAGTTCAAACCCCAGCATCACGTACACAACGAAGCAGCAGAGCAATGAAAGCCACATGAAAAACTAAATAAAAGTTTGATTCTCTCTTTCTAACCCCCCTCACTGTACCTCTCATTAAAAAATATTTGATGAAGAACCATATTTGACTTATTGCAGATATTTTTTTTTAAAGAGAGAAGGACCGTGTGAGAGAGAGAAGGAGACAGAGAGAATTAATTTTTATTGAGTTTTGCACATGGCTTTAGTTGCTCTGACACTGAGTTGTGTACATGGGTTGCTGGTGTTTGAACTCGTGTACTTGTGCATGCCAGGCAAGCGACGTAACCACCGAGCCACCGCTCCAGCCCCCTTATTGCAGATTTTTAAAAATTATACCAAAATATAAAATTAATTCTGGACAATTTTTTACTTAGAACAGAATTGTCTCAGAGAAAGTATAGCCACAAGATTTTCTGTTCGTATTAAATTCTAATTTTGTCACCTTAGATACTCTAAAATTTTTTATCCATTTTCTGGTTGACCCATGAGTACATGTGTCAGTTTTGAGCACTCTTTCAGCAATTTCAAACTTTGCCGTTTATGGATGTGTTTTTTTTACTCTTTCTCAGAGAGATACAACTATGTCACTTTGCTTTAACTGCAAGAATGGCTTTCTGTGTGAACAACCCTGAAGTCTTATCTTAGTTTATTTGAACATTGTTTTCTGGCAGGTTGTCTATGTGTTCTTCTTATCCTGGTCTTTGAAGTGGTATTTTAAACTTTTTTTTTATTTTGCTAAGATTCTTTTTCTGAGGAAAAATTCAGAAAGTTTCTTCACTGCAAAGAGAAATGCCTCATCAATTTACATTCAACATCAAATGTCTGCAAAGTCTGCCTCTCTATGATGGCATAAGATTTTATTGTATTCTGGTGATGATTAATGATTGTGACAATAGTAAGTACTATGTTTTATTCCTCTAAATGTCAGAGATGTGTCAGCAACTTTATTATATTTGTACTTCCCAATAATTCTTAAAAAGTATGTGCCAGTTCAGACTTTCAATAACAACACAACAAAGAATTCCAGAGAATTCAAACAGCTTCTTCCAAATATCCATATTACATGGTGTAAGCGGATGAAAGGTAGGTATATTTACCACTCCAAACGGCTGGCTTCAGTATGAATTATAAAAGGAGTTTTAAAATAACATTAAATGTAATATTTTAAATTAAATGGATCTCAAATTAAGAAGGCATTTGTAATGAACTGCATAAAACACTCAATTAAGGCTACACATGGTTAAAAAGAGGAACAGAGAAGTTTTAAAAAAAATCACAATGAGTACCAAGCTGATAGATGGTAGATGTTTTTTAATGGGTGTTTGTTTTCCATTAAAAAACAAAGAAATCCACAGTGAATTAAATTAAAGACAATATTTTTGCATATGTTGTTTGCGTCAAATCCACCTTAAATACAAAGGTAACGATAAAAGTAAAGGAATAGAGGTAGGTGCAAGTGCCTCATTCCTGTATCCCCAGCTACTGGAGAGGCTGAAGCAAAAGGATGATAAGTTCAAGAGCAGCTTCAGCAATTTAGCAAGACCCTGTCTGAAAATAAAAAAATAATTAGAAAGGGCTGAGGATGTGGCTTATTAATTAAGCACCCTTTGGTTTAATCCCTGATACAAAAAAAAAATTAAAGAACAGTAATGAACAAAAAGGGCACCATGCTAGTACTCTTCAAAAGAAAGACGAAACAGATATATTAATTTAAAATAAAACACACTTCAGCACAAGAAAGATTGTAAAACAGGTAAAGTGGCATGATATAATGAATAAAGTAAATTCACCATGAAATTTTGCCATCCCTAAACCTGTGTGCAGCTTACCGTAGCATCAAAAATACGAAAGACAAAAGAAGAGAAATCTATTCTTATACTTTGACACTCCTAAAACCTCTTTCAGGAATTGATAAGTCATCAGGCAGAAAACTAGAAAGATGATGATGACTTCAGTAGCACTGCCAGTCAATCTGGTCAAATTGACATATTTAGAAAACATCCAACGAGAGCAGAAACGATTTTTCCCCAGTTCTGATGTAATCTCCTTAAAGAGGAATCATACAAAATGGAATGAAGAATTCAAACAAATCGATAACAGAAAATTCAAAAAGGAAAAATGAAAAAGTATTAAATAACTTAAAAAGTTAAGTTGCTCCATGTGGTGGTGCATGCCTCTAATCCTAACAACTTGGGAGGCTTAGGTTGGAGGATCACATGTTCAAAACCAGCCCAAATAATTTAGATCCTAAGCAACTTAGGCAGATCTGGTCTCAAAAAAGAAAGAACTAATAAGGATCTGCTCACATGGTAAAGCTCCACTAGTTTGAATACTCAACACCAAAAAAAGAAAAATAAGTACCAATGGTAATTAACTTATAGGTCAAAGAAGAAGTTTTAAGAAAAATAAGGTAATTTGAACTAAAAAAATATAAGTCATAAAATATTTTGGAAGTAAAATGAATTATATTTAGATGGAGACATATCATTAAATACACATATTTTTAATAAATAATAAAACAATAGCAAGAGATTCATTTTTGGATATACAGAAAGAAATATAAGTTATTCCTAATGTAAATAACAAATTAAAAATTAAAGAATAAGTCAATGAAATTAAAAAACAGGAAACAATATAGAAATTTACTGAAATCAAAAGCTGGTTCTCATAAAATCCTAATAAAATTTACAAATTTCTAACTGTGCTTAAGACAACGGAGGGGGAAAAACATAAATCATCATTATCAGAAATAAAGCAGCTGCTTATGCTCTTGGTTCCATGGACATTAACAGAATAATAAGCGAATATTACAAACTACATTTTGTTCTCAAACTTGAGAACTTACAGAAAATGAGTTTCCTGAAAAACCCCAATTGTCAAACTCCTTCCATGAAAATACACACAATCTACTAAAATTTGAAGTAATATTTAAGACACCAAAAAGGGAGTTCTTTTTTCTTTTTAAAGAGAGAAGGACAGTGTGAGAGAGAGACAGAGAGAATCAATTTTTATTGAGTTTTTCACATGGTTTTCATTGCTCTGACACTTAGTTGAGTATGTGGGTGCTGGGGTTTGAACCCGTGTATTCGTGCATGCCGTGCAAGTGCTGTAACTGCCTAGCCAGTGTGCCAGCCCCTAGAAGGGAGTTCTTATAAATGACTTTGGTAGAATTTACCACATAGCTAAGGAGAAAATAAAAAATTAATTTAGATAATATCTTTTAGGATACAGCAGAAAACACATTCACACAGACACAAACATGCGCGCGCACACACACACATTTCCATCTAATTTTATAAAGCTGGCATCAATATCAAAACAAAATCCAATAAAAGCATTAAAATAAAATAATATAAATAAAATAAAACAATAGATTACTAACTCTCATACATGCACACATCCTTAACAAAATATCAGCAAAATAAATTTAGTATTATATAAAAAATGATAGCACATCATGACCAACTGGTGCTTATTCCAGTAATATAAATCTGATTAATCATTCACAAAACCATCAAAATTATTCATTGTATCAATGGACTAAGAAGAAATGTTTATATTGATAGATACAGGAAAAAATCCTATTAATACTTCCTTACACATTCATAATAGAAACATTCAAAAAACAGGAATGGAGTGACACTCCTTATTTTGCAAAAGGGACTAAATTAAAACAACAGAGAGCATCACACTAGGGATGGCATCATAGACTCTTTCTCTATGATCAGGAGCAGAAAGGATACACTCCTACAGCCTCTGTTCAACAGCACACTGGAAGACCCAGCTATGGAACAAGAACAGGTGCACAAATTGGAAAAAAAGTCAATAAAGCTAGACTTGAGAACAATGTACTTTCCTATGACGTAAGCCCCAGAGAATCTAGGAAAGAGAAAATACTGAAACAGAACACCCACAACCTGGATCTCAGAAAGAACAATTGTAAGGTCATAAGATCCAAATCCATCTAAAAAAAAGTCAATTTCTTCCCCACAAATAAGCAATGCTCCGAATTGTAACTAGAAAAAACAAACAAACAAACAAACAAACACCATTTACAATGAAAACCCAAAAGGAGGTGTACAGGTGTAAATCTGACAAAATGCTTCAGGATTTATGTGCTAAACACTGCAAAACTTCAATGAAAGACCACAAGTATAGTATCTACAAACAGATATCTTGTGTGTAAGATTGTAAGAACCAATTTGTGAGACATAAATTACTTAAAATTTGCTATACAGCCTTAATAAAATCCCAACTAAGTCTTAGAATGCTATTTTGTAGATATCAGGAAACTGATTTGGAAAATTTCAGGAAAAGGTAAAGGATTGTGAGGAGGCAGGAGAATATTGAGGAAAACTAAAATTAGAATCCTTACACTATAAGTTTTACTATAAATCTACATTGATGAAAACCAGTACTGTATCAGCAAAAGTATAGAACTGTATATTAATGAAATACAGTAGCCCATAAATAAACTCATAGAAGTAGAGTCCAGTAATCTTCAACAAAGGAACAAATGCAGTCCAATTGAAAAAAAGACACTTTTTAAATAATGTGTCTTCACTCATCTGTGGAGGCTAGAGCTAGACCCTGGCCATTGAGAAACAAGGTCAATTCTCATGTTTTAAATCTGAATAAGGTGTAATGACATACAACCTAAGGCATTTGTAGAGATGTATTGGGAAGGAGGAAGGAGGGATAAGGATGGGTAATTGGTGGTGTCTTTGGGGATAAATCTAATTTTCAGAATTTATATATATATATATATGTATATATATATATACATATATATATCATATTATTTTGTTAAAAGCTTTGATTGTTCAACATTTAAATTTCTTAATAAAATGCATATAAAAACAGAAAAAAATAAGTTAAAAATTTTAAAAAAGTAATGACTGGTATAACTTACATAAAAGTGTTGAAATTTGAATCCACACATGAAATGGAAAGCTATAACATCAAAAGGAAAGTAGAACACCTGGGAAATCTTGTATTTGTTGATGAATCTTTATGTACCTTACTATATTCACCATCCACAAACAATATCTATAAATAGCAGGGTTTTTTTTATAAAGCTAAATTTTCCTTTTACACAGGTGTTACTAAGATAAAAACACAGGCCAACTTCTGGAATAAAACATTTCTAATTATGTGTCTGATAAAGAAATTGTACCTCCGTATCTGCAAAGAACCCTTCAAACTCAACCATAAGAAATAGTCCTTTTTTTTTTTTTTTTTTTTTTTTTTGTAAAATGTGGGTCTGAATAGAAACATTACCAGGAAGACAAACAGAGGGCAAATATGAAAGACCCACATCCTATAGCACAAGGGGAATAAAAGCAAACTAAAGCAATAGAGAGCTGTCACTACGTACCTAGCACAATGATGAAAATCCAGAAAATCCACGATGTGATTTACTGGTGAATATGTGTATAAAAAGAACTTGGATTCCTTTCTTGTGAGAATGTAAATTGTCAAAACCACTTTGGGAGTGTTTGTCAGTTTCTTACATAAGTAAACACAGTCTTCTTTCAGGATCCAGGGATTACTCTTTTACACATACCTAACTGAATTGCAAATGTCATGTTCATGTAAAAACTTGGCCATGAATGTTTACAACACCCTAATTCATAATTAGAAAAACTGAATATAACCAAGATGTCCTACAATAGGTGAAGGGGTCAAAAACTCTGACACTTATACAGTGGAATATGATTTGGTAATAAGAAGGAATGAGCTGCTAAGTCATACAAAGAAACATGAATCTTAAATGCATAATGCTGGGTGGAAGAAGACCATCTGAAAACTCTTCACACTGTATTTGTCTGCTACTTTATGATACCACATCCATTTGTGCGGAATTTAAAGATCCCAAAGACAACAGAGAGTTTTTCTTAGCTGTGGAGGCTGTCATTTAGAGAGGTCAGGATGTGGCACAGACAGGTCATGACAGAGGCTCTCTACCTGGCTTGCAGAAAGCTACTTTCGTATTTTGTCCTAGTAACATCTTTATTTGGGGTTCTTTTTTGTTGGGTCACAGTTCTATCATATTTGAGCTCACCTGCAGACTTCACTTAATCTAATTGCCTCCTGAAAGCTCTCTCTCTTCATAAAGTCATAACATTGGTGGTTAGGGCTTTAATATATGACTATAAAAAGTGTAGGATTCAATCCAGAACACTCTGAATCCATTCATATGAAATTTTGGGAAAAAAAAGTATAGAGATCACAAATGGATCTGTGAGCCCAAGAAGTTTAGGAAAGAGCAGTGGTCAACAGTGGTTGGGTTATTCTGACCTGATTACCATGCAGGTGCTTAGACAATTGTCAAACCTGTGGAAATTTATAGCACAAAAGGTGAAGCTTAATGCGTACCATTATTTTCTTACAAATCCTTTAGTAAGGGAGGCTCCTTGAGGCTGGAGCAAGGAGTGTGACAAAAGAGTTAGACTGTATTACACAAGTATGTAAAGCCTCGCAGTCAGTGGTGGGAGAAAATGGGACTAAATTAAAGAACTAAATGGGACTAAATTAAGGAGAATAAATGGAGAATAAGACTACAGGCCAAAAAATAAAGATAAATAAATATAAAAAATAGGTTTATATAAATGCTACCGTATATTTAATAAACTTGTTTTCCATAGACTCACAATTTTGAAAGCATCACACACATGTACAGTGGTTGAAAAACTAAGGTACAAGGCACATATAAAGAGCTTGATTTTTCCTTAGTTGGGATGGGAGGTTATCAAGAAGATAGAGCCAAAGCTACCAATGTCCCTGTGGTGCTGGCTTTGAGAGCTAGAGATAACTTTAAGCCTTTGTTTAGTTTAATGTGTGTGCATATGGAAGTGATTTTGGATATGTAGACACAAATGAGCCAGCATATTCCCTTGAATACTTTTCCTGCTCTGTCAGTGGAGAGGGTATAGAAGTAAGGACACTTGTACAGCAACTAGCCTTTGAACTCTTGAATGCACATCTTACTTCCCTCACTTATTTTTTTTTTTTTTGATACAAGGGTTATAACCCAGGGACATTCAAACATTGAATCACATCCCCAGTTCCCCTCTTTTTTATCTTTTGAGACAGAGTCTCACTAAATTGCGTAAGGGCTCATTAATTTTCTGAGGCTG
Source organism: Aplodontia rufa (assembly GCA_004027875.1). Taxonomy (NCBI): domain Eukaryota; kingdom Metazoa; phylum Chordata; class Mammalia; order Rodentia; family Aplodontiidae; genus Aplodontia; species Aplodontia rufa. Next base: position 25,913 of record PVKS010028846.1, read on the forward strand.
CCTTTGAACTTGGGATCCTCCTGCATCAGCCTCCTGAGTTGCTGGGATTACAGGT
>PVKS010028847.1:0-24964 GCA_004027875.1 Aplodontia rufa
CAACATAAATTCTAGTATTAACAGATGAGAGAAACCATTCGGCCCTTAAGTCTCTGAGCTTGGGAGACTTCACTAAGCATAATTCTGTCCATCTCCATCCATTTGACTTCGAAAGCTATAATATCGTCTTCTCTGATGGCTGAGTAGTATTCCATAGTATATATGAACCAAAGCTTTTGTATCCACTCATCAAGTGAGGCTGCCCAGACTCTTGTCCTGCCTCAGCTGGGGTCCCAGAGCCTCTGGCAGTCTTATGGATCCTGGAGCAGCTGCAAGGGTATCTCACTGATCCTAGGGGAGTGGCTGGCCTGAACTGAGCACTCCTGAGACAGCTGTTGCCCCAAACTTGATTGCCCTGAGGCCCTCATTTGACCCAACCTGATATCTCCTGAGGCAGTCTCAGCCCCAGCAGAGGACACCAGCCCACTTCCCCTCTGGGGAAGTCTCAACTGCAAACGCAAGGGGCTTGGAAGCTAAGTCCCACTAGGAACACTCAAGACCTGTGGAACCTCTACTGTTCCCCGGTCTTGGGGCCTGAAAGCAGAGTAGAGCACTGGTCCTGTGGTGCCACTTCTGTTCCTAGGTCACAGAGGCTGAAGTGATTTCGGCTCAGCCTCCGAGGACCCAGCGGGATCTGTGCTCCAGAGGTGCAGGGCTTGGCAGCCAGCCACACTCCTGTAGATCTACCTGTGTTGCAAAGACAGGTCCTGAAAGGGAACTCAGCCTGGAGCACACAGGTCAGAGGTGGGTGAGTGGCAACTTCTGTTCCAGAATCGCAGGACTGGTAGGGAGGCTCCACCAGTCACAAACAGCCCCCAGGGGAGCTCAGTCAGAACACTGGGGGCCTGGAGCGGTCAGCTGCCTGAGGGTGCATCCACTGGGCAGCCTCGCATGTGAGCTTAGGGCTCTTGGAGCAGCTCCCTGGAGCACCCGCCTACTCAAGATGGCCATCACCCTGGCTCTCAGCAGCCAGATTGGAGGGAGTGTAAGTTATGTGCACTAATGTAGTCCCTGGGTTCTTCTGTGGCATGGGAGTCCTTCTGATATCAGAGATCCCCGTGCCAATTTGTCCTTCCTCTATTTTTGTGTGAAATTCCCTCCCTCTGTGCCAATCCAGCAGCCCAACTGGTGGGTGGCAGTTCATTGAGCCAGAGCTGCTAGGTTCCTATTTGGTTTTTCATTTTTCTTAGAGTATCCAAACCTCTGTGTCTCTGAATTTCCTTTTTTTGTGTACTAATGAGTTTAGACAGAACTTTTGCCATTTACCCACCTCACAGAAAGGCTCTTCTCCCACCACTGGCATCCTGCTTCATGGAGAGCTTCTACACGCAGCCCTCTTGCTGATTGCCATCCTCCCCTGCACTCCCCTTTCCGTATCACTTTTGCATTACAGTTTGTTGTAGAGTCTTGGTATATGGACCATTTTATTGTTCAATATCAACTTTTCTGCCTCATTCACCTCCATATGATCTGAAATGATTTTTCCTGCCTTCCTCTTTCTTTATTTTTTCTTGTTATTCTATTCCTTGTAGATCCTATGAGTTTTAGACTTAAGTTAACTCCATCTCCTATTGTTTTGCATCCCTTTTTGTTTGCTACTCATGGTATAAACTATAAGTAGCAATTTCATTTGCCTTCCTGAATTGAAGACTGTGTACTTGAACTTGATGGGAAGTAAATCAGCTGCAACTCAGAAACCAGCACCTGTGTGAAGCACTGGCAATAATGAGAGTCTACATAATTTATGAATCAATAGAGCATACCTTTTTGTTGTTATAATTTAAACTTATTTTAGATAGTCCTTGGATCACACCAAGTTTCAGAGGTCTTCAACTTTAACCATCCGCTATTTTGATTTGTTAAAAGAGAACAAACACATCTATCTCTCCTTTAAAAGTTCTTCAATGTCCCAGAATCCTGCTCAGAGCAATATTTGGGTCAGAAATAGCTAGGTGCACTCTGAGACTGTTCTTTAGAATGAATTCATGATCTCATGCTGCTCCCTTTTTATAATGTGTGTGTGTGTTAAGTAGGGCAATTGTGAGCATAGCCTTGAAATGAGAATATCCTAAGTTTGGATACCAAATTGTCTAAGCTTCAGTAAGATCTATTAACGTGATTTTGAGTGTAATTTCTGCCCAGCATCTTGAAACTTTTGGGGGAAATACAATAATGTGCGCTTTTCCTCTGGGTCTCTTCTGCTCACTGTCAGGCAATTCCAAGAGCAACTCCCTTCCTCATTCACTGGACAATCCTCATGCCACCACAGTAACTTAAGCATGAGAGCTAAAATTAGGAACTAGTTAATTATTGGATTTCATAATTAGTAATTGCTTAATTATCAGATATAATAATTACTGACTCACAGATCTAATTTATGAGATCTTAATAAAGCTGAACTTAAATTGCAAGGGAGACATAAATCATATGAATTAGGTAGGGAAATAACATGAGAAGCATTGGAAGCTAGATATAAAGTTTTAGAGTTGCTATGATAACAAATGTGTGAGATTCTCCCCCTTTTCATTGGTTATTTTTAGTTGTACATAACCATAGGATTCATTTTGTCATTATTATAAAGGCATGGAATATAATTTGCTCTCAGTCTCTAGTATTTCCCTCCCTTCCTCCCTGCCCCTGTTCCCTTCCCTCTACTCTGCTGATCTTTGTGCCATTTACTGTTATTTTTTATTTTTCTTAGTGTATTGTGGTTCTACATGATGGTGAGATTCACTGTGATCTTTTCATATATGTTAGGTCAGATTCATCCCACTCTTCTTCCCTAACCCATCCCTTCTCCCTCCCCTTCAGTTCCCTTCATCTAGTCCACCAATCTTCTATTCTGATGGAACCCCCCCTTTACCTTTCTCTCTCTCTTTTTTCCCCTCTTACTTTAGACTAATTTCCACATACCAAAAAAAAATATTTTGAGTTAGAAAGTTACAATGAGGGCAGCATTTGGGGATTATTGGTCTAGCAGCAGTAATGTCTGGACAGGATAAGAGGAAGTATGAGGTTCCCTGTTGTTCCACCTGGACTAAAAGTCAATGGCAGAAATGGATCAGACAAGAAAAGGGAGGATGAGTGGGGGTAGCAGCCACCTGGAGTCCTGGAGGAGAGACCTCAAGGTGGTTCCTTTCCAGTTTCCCATCTAGTTGGATTTAGTTGGTTTGCAAGAACCCAATACAAGAACTCGTTGAATAAATTTCTTTGGGAGGAGAGGAAGATGACCTTATAGGCATGGGTTTTTCCATTGAAGTGGAGGTAATTCACTGAGAGGAAAGAGAGACAGGAAGCCCCAAGATGAGCTCAGCAATTTTATTTATTTTTATTAAGAAATTTAGAAGGGCTGTAGCAGTGGCTCGGCGGTTACTGTGCTTGCCTGGCATGCACAAGTACAAAAATTCAAACTCTAGCACCACACACACAACAAAGTGTCTGAGGAATGAAAGTCACATGAAAAGATAAATAATATTGTTTCTCTTGCTCTCTCCCCCTTTCATTGTCACCTCTTTCTTTAAAAGAAAAAGAAATTTAGATGTTGTATGATCAAAAAAGCATCCAAAGTAATAATATAATATGTATATATTCTTAAATCAGATTTATTCCTGAAATTTCCTCCTTTTCTCCCTTCTTTTTTCTTCCCCCAACACTCCCTCCCCTATCCTTCCTACTACATATCTATGATTGCCCTAGATTATGTGTTGCTATGACTTTGCTGGGTCTAATACATGAGATTGAATGACTTTCACATAGGCCTGGGGTTTAGCTCCAGCCTCCACAGATGAGTGAAGACATTCAACTCTTGACTCTCGGTTAGGCTAACTTTGATCAACATGATTTCTTCTATCACCATCCATTTACCTTCAAAGTTTGCAAAAACATTGTTGTAATTGCTGAGTACAACTCTGTGGTATATATGTCCCACAGTTTTTGGATCCATTCATCCAGTGAAGGGCATCTGGGTTGTTTCCATAATTTAGCTATTATAAATTGAGCTTCCATGAACATAGATTTTGCTGTGTCACTGTAATGTGCAGATTCTAACTCCCCTAGAAAAATAGCCAGGAGAGGGAGAGCTGGAATATAAGGGGAGTTCATCTCTAATTTTTTTTTAAGATTCTCCATACTGCTTTCCAGAGGGACTATACCAGTCTGCAGTTCCACCAACAGTGTGCTAGTATTCCTGTCTCTCTGCAATTCCTCCAGCATCTATTATTATTTAATATTCTTCGTTTTTGCCAATCTGACTGGAGTGAGGTGAAATCTTAATGTAGTTTTGATTTGCATTTCTCTGATTACTAGTGATTTAGAGCACTTTCTCATGTATTCATTGAATTGCTCAATGTCCTCTGTTGAGAAGTTTCTATTTAACTCTTTGGCCGTTTTATTGATTGGGTTGTTTCTGCTTTTGAGGTTGAGATTTATGAGGACTTTGTAAACTCTGGATATTAGTCATCTGTCAGAAGAATCACAGGCCATGATTCTCTCTCATTCTGTAGGAAGTCTCTTGACAATTTTGATCATTTCCTTAGCTGTGCAAAAACTTTTCAGCTTTATGATATCCCACTCACTGATTTTTTACTTTACTTCTTTCACTTTAGGTGACATGTTAAGAAAATCTTTGCCTACACCGAAATTGTGGAGTGTTGGTCTTAACTTTTCTTCCAGCAGTTGCAAGGTAGCTAATTTAATTCCTAATTCCTTGAACCATTTTGATTTGATTTTTGTGCAAGGTGAAAGATAAGGGTCTAATTTAAACTATCTACAAGTGGCTGTCCAGTTTGTCCAGCACAATTCGTTGAAGAGGCTGTCTATCCTCCATGTTATATTTTGTCTCCCTTTGTCAAAGATCAGGTGCTTAAAGATTTGTGGCTTTGTGTCAGGGTCTTCTATTCTACTCCATTGGTCTTAATTCCTATCTTCATATCAATACCATGCTGTCTTTGTTACAACAACTCTATGTTGTAGTTTTAGATCTGGTATAGTAAAACTACCTGTATTGTCTTTCTTGCTTAGTAATGTTTTGGCTATTCTGGGTTTCTTGTTCCAAATGAATTTGAGAATTGCTTTTATTATATCTATAAAGAATGACATTGGTATCTTGATGTGGATTGCATCGAATCTATACAAAGTTTTTGGCAGAATGGCCATTTTTATTATATTAATTCTGCCTAACCAAGAGCATGGAATGTCTTTCCACCTTCTCAGGTCATCTTGGATTTCATTCTTCAGTGACCGATAATTTTCGTTGTAGAGATCTTTGACTTCCCTTGTTAGATTAATTTCCAAGTATTTTATTATTTTTGAGGATATTATGAATGAGACTGATTTCCTGATTTTTCTTCTGCCCTATTATTGTTAGTGTATAGGAAAGCTATTAATTTATGGTTATTGATCTTGTAGCTTGCCACTTTGCTAAATCTGTTTATAAGTTCAAGCAGTTTTCTGGTGGAGATTTTGGATCTTCCATATAAGGGTTATATTGTGAGTAAAAAGGGAGATTTTGACTTCTTCACTTCCTGTTATTACCCCTTTGATTTCCTTCTCTTGTCTTATTGCTCTGACTAGGGTCTCAAGAACCATATTGAATAAAAGTGGTAAGAGCAGACAGCCTTGTCTTGTTCACAAGTTTAGTGGAAATGTCTTTAGCTTTTCTCCATTAAGTGTTATACTAGCCTAGGGTTTGTCATATATAGCCTTTACATAGTTTAGATAAGTTCCTTTGATCCCTATCTTCTGTAGAGCTTTGGAGCTCAGCAATTTTAGAGTGTTTTGTCTTAGTTTTCTTGCACCAAACAGACCCAAGTTTTGACCTGTTTCCTGTTAACATTTTGCGCTTGTTCCTATATATTGATGGTAACGTTTTCTTATCCATAGAATGGGGAGAGGATAAAAACCACTATCTACTAGATAATGTGGGGGGAATAAATATGTCACAGGATAAAAAGGCATTTAGCACATGTTAGGAATGGCCAGCACCCCATAAATAAGACATGGTAAAAAAAATGGCACATTCAGATCTTGTTGTTAAGATAAGTATTGGGTATGTAGACACAGAGAGTCAGAAGTGGGCTAACTTAGGGAATTTTCTCTCCTCCTCTTTGTATAAAGCCCCAGAACTTTAAAAATGCAACAATATTACCTGCCTTTTAAGTACAACAGCCAAATTATTGAATATGTGGAAAGAGTTCAGCTTTTTATCCTGAACATGAGACTTTTAAAATCCCTTGGAGATTACTAAGAACCCTGTGAAGGAAGGTGGATCTTATGGATGAGGTAGTCATAAAATGCATTGTTAATTTATCTACTTTCATAGAGGTTATTTATTGAGATCAATGCACATTTCTCTGTCTCTGAGTCATCACCATCAGCCTCAATATGGCTCTTTTCTTTAAAGGGAGGTAATGAGCTTAATCATGCACCAAATCATTTAAAAATCACAACCACCAAGACTTGACAAAATATTTTTCTGCCCCACCAACTGAAATAAAATGTAAATCATAATTCAGCATTACTTTCCGAGCAACGTCATATAGAATAATCAATGAATATCAAGAACTAAAAAGTACTGATTAAACTTGAAATAAATGCTAATCATTATTGGTTTTTTTTTTTTAACTATGGTGGTGCTATTTCATTTTGGTGGCTGAGATGTTCTTTTTCTACAGCTGCAGAAATGCATTTGGTAATTATAGAATTAATCAAGCCTCAAACTGGATTATGGTGGTGGCAGACATCCTTAATTATAGCAATGGAGAACAAAGGTCATTGTTGGTTTGAATCCAACATAGGTCAGTGCACTAAAAAAGTCATTAAGAGCCAAATGTGATTCTGCTCTGAACAGAATGAATTGCTGCCTCAGCCCTATTTCTTAGTACATAGGTGCCCTACACCCACACTAACAATCATGGATAGGACCAACTGTCTCCTCAGCTGGCAGCCCAGATAAGCACTGGTTCTCAGCTCCGGTGCATATTAGAGTCATCTAAACAGATCTGAACACACAGCAGCCCAAATGGCACCCAGACCAATTAAATCAGGATCTGGGAGCAGGAATCAGGCTTCAGGTTTTTATTTCTTTATTTTTATTTTTATTTATTTATTTATTTTATTCAGAAATTTATTTGTTGAACAATCAAACAAGCTTCTAACAAAATAATATAATATGTATATAAATTCTGAAAATTAGATTTACCCCCAAGAGCCCCTCCCCAATTACCCACCCTTATCCCTCCTCCCAGGTTTTTATTTTTTAAGCAACTCTTGGTGATTCCCGTACATACGCACATTTTTGCACCATGCTCCACAGGAAGGAAAAGCTGAAAAGCAGCCCTGTTTTGGACTTTTAATACACATATATTTTTTTTCAAGATAGCTTTGCGGTGAACCACAGTCTACAGCAGAAATGTTTATTTCAGCAATGTCTAAGCAATATAAGACAGACTTGGAGGTAAATAATATGCTTCAGTTTATTTGGATACCTAGTTGAAAGCTCTGAGGATTATCCTATAACTTTAAAAATTGATTTGTAATCCCAATCCTGGTGGTGGATATTTGGTGATACAACGTGACTGCAGACAAGGACATACATTTGAGGTCTATAAAAAATGTCTGAGGTTTCAGTACTCATATCCATTTATCACCCTGTTGATGATGCACGACTTAGATCTTTGCCTGAGGACAAGAAAGCATTGATACTAACTTTATATAAGAAATACTCATCTTTGACTTTTTTAACCTGTCATTTTCAATTCCACTCAGTCAGCAAAAGGCATTCTGACGCCCTTACGCTCTCTTTCTGCTTGATAGGTGACAAGATAGTGCAGGCAGAAGGCAATCATACGTTGCACTTGGAAGGGAAGCTAGACTGTAAGAACATCTTATGTCCTACGTGCTCTAGAGCTTCCAGAAACTTTTCCCAGATCAATATGGTTTCCTGTCTCCATTTTGCAGACAATGTAATTTTTCATGCAGGAGAGAGTCAGATGAGCCATGGGCAAGATGAGCCAATCATGACAGCCCTCCATCTTTTCCTGCCTCCTCTGGGAGCTCTATGCTAGATCACTGAGTGTGGTAACTGAAGTTCAAGTGCCACTGAGTTGCCCAACATATGAAGGATTTGCTGTACAACTGGCTTTAACTTGCTGGCTGGGATTCAGTTTTGCTAGTATTGTTCTTAAAACAAACAACTTATCTTCTTTCCAGATTCTGAAATTTTCAAAATTTTAGCATGAGTAGAATTTCAATGTTCCTGCTTTTCAGATGAGAAAACTGAGGCTAGTTAGTGGGCGAACTAGGATTCCTAAGTATGTGCAGTACTCTACCACGGTAGCTGTGCCTTGCAGAATGACCTTAGCTCATGCCAAAGGCACTGGCTCTTTACTTCTAGTGTTGCTTAGCTGGAAGCACTTACCTGACAGTGACAGCAGGGTTAGAGGTTATCGTTCATGAAGAGTGTGCAGGGCTTGAGATGAGTACATGCCACATTCCCTATACTTCGAGGTTTCCCTTATTTATCTTAAAATTTGGAAATTTAAAATTCTCTATAAAATATATGAGCTATTCAGGAAAACATGGGGAATGATGCAGTTGCACAAGAGGCAGGGTTGATAATTGTCACGTGGTACTGACACCCTATCCGTACTTGGGAAATCACTGGACGAAAACTTATCTTTGCTAAAATTATTGGGCATCAGCAATATCCTTCATAGGTTAAATAACCCAAAAAATTTTAATGCACGATGCTAGAAGTGTTGATTCTGCTTTAGAAATTCAGCTTAATGGCACTTTGACTTATGTAAATACATGAAAAATGACACTAGAAAAACAGAGAAGAAAAGAAAGCCTTTATATTGTCTTTTTAAAAAAACAGGAATAGGTTCATATTCCCTGCACTCAAGTTTTCAGCACCATATTATCACTGAATTTTTAATTTATAATTGTGGTAATTTGATTCCATAATGTTTAACTTCCGTATCACATCCGATGCTGTTTTTTCAAAGAAATTACGAATTACAACAACTCCTTGAGTGACTGATAAAAGTAGATGGCCATCCAGTATATTAGAATATAACTGCTCTGCTTTACCATAAGCCCTAATTGCAAAGCACACACACACAAATGCTGCAATGAAGAAGTCAAATAGAAAACTGCACCTTATACCAAGTCCACGCTTTCATGAACCTTAGGTAACAGCAGGGCAATATGATAAAAAACAAAATGATATCAGATCAGAAGTAAATAAATGAAATATTTCTATAGGGCATGAGTGAATGGATTGATAGAATGTTCTATTTATTTATTTATTCATTCTTGGTACTGGGTATTGAACTTAGGGGCACTGTGTCACTAAGCTGCATCCACAGCCCTTTTTACTTTTTAGCATTTATTTTGAGACAAGATCTCCCCAAGTTTCTGTGGGCCTCACTAAGTTGCTGAGGCTGGCCTCAAATTTACACTCCTCCTGCCTCAGCCTCCCAAGTCATTGGGATTACAGGCATAAAATGAACCTGGCTAGAAGGTTTGTTTTGTAATGGTTGGTCAGAAAAATGTTTCACTGGTAAGGTGAACTTTGGCAGAGATTTTAATAAAGGAACTAAAGAATTACATTGCTATCCAGTAGAAGAGCATGCTCAGTTTGATAAATAAAAAAATATTAGTTTAACATTTTTTAAATTGTTAAAATGTAGCCTCCTGACTCCAAAGTTTATTATTCAGTATTCACAGTTGTAAGTTATAGAAAATAAATTTATTAAGAGCCTTATTGGGGGGCTGGAACCGTGGCTCAACAATTGGAGCGCTTGCTTGGCATACATGAGGACCTGGGTTCAAACCCCAGCACCACATACACAACTAAGTATCTGAAAAATAAAAACCAGATGAATAAATAAATACAATTTATTCTCTGTTTCTATCTCTATTTCCCTCTTTCCCTCTCTCTCTCTCTTAAAAAAAAAACCTTCTTGGATAGTTTACAGAAATTCTGTGAGCTTGGAGAACATGGCACATGGTTACACAGCCAGGAAACAGTGGTCAGGTGGAAAAAGCAGCCACGAAGAAACAGACACCACATCAGTTGTTGGAATCTTTGTCAAGGCTGAGCAGAAACTTAAGTTTGCAGCAACTTTTGAACCTACCAGAGAACCTTCTTTTTGGTCTCCAGTTCTTTGTGTTGACTTCTTTCTAGTGGAAATTCAGTATCACTAGGTGGGTTTAGCAGAGCCTGATATGCTCAGGGCCACACTGCAAAGAACACAGTAATTGCAAAAATTCACACTGGAAGAGCTTCAGCTGCTGGGAGTCACAGAAAATGACAAGCAACTGTCACTGCAGTGATTTCCAACAATCCAGACATTCTTTAACAGTATACCCCTTTTCTTATGTTGCTTCTACCCTCCAAATGATTAATACTGCTTTGTATTGTACTGTATGCAGGTGACCTGTTTATTTAAATATTAACTATTCACAGTAGCTATGAGGTTTGAAGAAAGTTTATTATTTGGATGATCTAATCTGAGCCTTGAGATAAAAGAGAATTTCACAACTAAAGGGATTTAGATTATATGTAAGAGTGAATACACATAGTTTATACTTGAAATGGATAGTTGGATTATTGCTAATAAATAAAAGAAGACATACAAATAGATTCAGTTTGCATATGTAAATAGTTTGGGGCCATGTAACTGGTTTCTTTTTTTTTATTCAGAAATTTATTTGTTGAACAATCAAACAAGCTTCTAATGAAATAATATAATATATATAAATTCTGAAAATTAGATTTACCCCCAAAAGCCCCCCCAATAACCCATCCTTATCCCTCCCCCCACAATACATCTCTACAAATGCCTTAAGCTGTTTGTCATTACATCTTATCTGGAATTAAAACATGTTAATAAGTCTCCTTTCTCAGTGGCCAGGGTTTAGCTCCAGCCTCCACAGGTAAGTGAAGACATTCGAACCTTGGTTCTCTGGGTTATGCTTATTTCACTCAGCCTAATTTCTTCCATAGCCATCCATTTACCTTCAAAGGCTGCAATATCATTGTTTCTAATTGCTGAGTAAAATTCCATGGTATATATATACCACAGTTTTTGGATCCATTCATCCAGTGAGGGACATATGGGTTGTTTCCATAATTTAGCTATTGTAAATTGAGCTGCTATGAACATAGATGTTGCTGTGTCACTATAATGTGCTGATTCTAAATCCCCTGGAAAGATACCCAGGAGTGGAATTGCTGGATCATATGGTAGGCTCATCCCTAGTTTTTTGAGGATTCTCCACACTGCTTTCCAGAGGGGCTGTACCAGGCTGCAGTCCCACCAAAAGTGTGTTAGCGTGCCTATCTCTCCACAGCCCCTCAGCATCTATTATTGTTTATTTTCTTCATTTTTGCCAATCTGACTGGCATGAGGTGATATCTTAATGTAGTTTTCATTTGCATTTCTCTGATTACTAGAGATTTAGAGCACTTTCTCATGTATTCATTGGCTTGATCAATGTCCTCTGATGAGAAGTTTCTATTTAGCTCTTTGGCCCATTTATTGACTGGGTTGTTTGTGTTTTTGTGGTTGTGGTTTTTGAGGATTTTGTGGATTCTGGATGTGAGGCCCTGTCAGAGGAATCACATGTAACCGGTTTCTACACCCTGTGAGAACATGTCTGACACCAGGTGCATTAACATTAAAGCCTCCATTGCTCCAATGCCCAGAGTCCACTCCGTCTACTCCCAGATGTCAGGTGTGTCCAGCACAGTGCTGTCCCACTGTTGGGTTGGAGATGACTTCTCTGAGCTCATGCCTGTTCCTGACTTGTGGCCTTGTCTTCCCACTACCCCAACAGTGGAGTCTTCAAGGTCCAAATACTTTCTGCTATTTCCTCCTTTTATTTGCCCACTAGACCTCAAAATAGCACTGTATAAGCTTTTAGAGTCTTGTAGCAATTTTGATGATCATAACTGTGAGTATCTCCCCTTAACCTGTCTTGCACAGAAATTTAAAGCTAGTTCATCAGTTCATATGAGGGTTAACTCAAAATCTATCCCTTTCACTGTCTGTATCCCCACCCCAGGATCTTTCACTGTCTTTATTAGTATTTGGTTCCAAGGATCTTTGTCTTACTAGTATCATCACCATAAAAAAAGATAAAATGTCTCCTCTCCTTCAACTGAAATGTGGAAACCCATTCCTCCCATCCACGTACCCAAACAGAAATCTGCACATGACAATGCATAAGAAAGAAATCTAGTTTAGGGTTAGCTAACACACCTGGAAATTCCTGCACTGACAAATAATATAAAATGGATTTTGTTATGATTGGGTATACATGCAACCGTAGTATATGCTTCATGAAATTATTTGGTTGTCTTTTACTCCAGCTAATATAGAAGCTCAGATGTCCAAACTACCCTAGGTTCCCTGTTCCTGTAGTTATTTTCAAATCCAACTTGGGAAGCAATGGGCTCTTCATTTACTTAGTAAAAAAATGTGTTCAAATATACCATTAACAACTGGAATGAACCAGACCAGCTTAGTACAGATCAGAAACAGATCAATAAAGCAAAAATGTCTAATAGCTGCTATGCTTAGCTGTTTTTGAGCAATTAATAGGTTAGGAGAAAAATAGACTAGCAAGTTCGCAGCCATGTGTAAGTGAACACCTTGCACTTATGTGCACAGTTTTCTCAAGTCAAATAACATTTATAAACATGGTTTCACCTTCTTTCATGACAGCCCTATATGGGAAAGAAGAGGATGGATTTTATATAGTCATTTTATAAGTAAGAACATGGAATTGCTGAGAGATAGTAACAAAATAAAAGGTGACTAAACTACTATATGTCTGTCCCCTAAGTCTATATAATGATGCTATTAAAAATATGGATCACTGCTGATAAGTACTCCTACCATTTATGTCAATATTTTGATAACACCTTATGTAGGCACTTTATATCTTGATTACTTAAGTTCATTGAAAACTAACTGTGCTTCCTTATCTAAATTCCTTACTCATGTGAATTTTGAGTTTAGTATTTTGTTCAGCATGAAGGCATTTTGGGGGTTTATAAGAACATAGATTCTTACAGTATGGAATTTTGTATGACAGCTCTATCTTAGCTTCCATGAGCATCTCATTTTCAGAATTTCTGTATCACTATTGCCAATCTGTCTTTTGACATTGCTCCTCGAGAGTCCCATGACAGCTTAACTGGCGATTCACTGTTTGCTTTGAACGCCATGCAGATATCTTCCTTTGTACCCTGTGCAGTCGTGAGTGTGTATTTCATGCTCCACTTACAAAACTGTCCTCGTCCTGATGTCTCTCAGCACTTCTTCAGCTAATGAATATGATTTTGTGTTTTCCAGATAATTATACAAATAATTGCTCCAGAGTCAGTGTATTCAGATTTGAGAGGTTATAAAGACGAGCATATTTGTCTTAGGAAATGACTGTTTTATGTTATTTTTTTCTCCTCAGAATCTAAAACTGCAAAGAGTTAAAAAAAGTTAGTTAGTTAAAAAAAGAAGTAAAAGTAAAAGAGGAGCATATTTTCTCCAGTAGAAGTAAATTGCATGTCTCTGAGGAATTCGTGGTACATTAAGGATATTGTAGTTTTACAATAATATTCCTGTGATGTAAGTTGGGAAAGATTTTCATATTCTTTTTATTATCATCAACACATATTGACTGAAATTTTATTATACTAGTGAAAGAGGAAGCAAAGATATTTAAGAGTGTATAACCACTAAAAATACTTAAACGTGGGGCTGGAGCAGTGGCTCTGCGGTTACGGCACTTGTCTGGCATGCGCAGGGACACGGGTTTGAACCCCAGCACCATGTACGCAGGAAAGTGTCTGAGCAACGAAAGCCACATGAAAAACTAAATAAAACTGATTCTCTCTCTCTCACTGTTCCTCTGTCTTTAAAAAATACTTAAATAGTGGATAAGTAGAGAAGACTCATTTGCTAAAGAAATACTTATCAACTTCCAATGGGAATATAACTGATACGAGTGAAGCTATTGGCAAGAGCAAAACCTGCCAAGGATAAATGGCATGGAATGCTCTTCTAATACCTTTTTTTGGGTACTGTGTATTGAACTCAGGGGTCCTCTACCACTGGCCTATATCCCCAGTCGTTTTTACTTTTTATGTTGAGACAGGATCTCACTAAATTGCTAAGACTGGCTTCAAAGTTGCAATCCTCCTGCCTTGGCCTGCCAAGTTGCTGAAATTACCACCATGCTTTTCTATAAATCTTACAAATAGATGGGATTCCAATCAGTCTTTCAGATCCTAATGATTGCAAATATCTGTAAAGTCAAAAGAATTTAGAGAAAAAAAAAAAAAACCACCAGTGACTGAAGTAGTTGAAGGATGTGGAAGTGAAGATACCTTTTAAAGGAAGAGTTGGACATATTACCAGACAACAGGAATAGGGAGTGAAGTCAGCATAAAAACAGACATGGGAACGAGAATGGCCTTTTGGAGAATGCTATGCAGACATCTGATGTTATCACAAACTGGGGCAAAAGTTTGAAAGTAGAGGTGATGTATGCAAAAACTGTTAATATGTGAGGACTGTTGCTGAAGATCAAGTCACAATCAAGAAAATTAGTTGGGAGGTGAAGAAGGATGGGGAAAAAGATGAATATGCTTCTGTGATGTGCTGGCCATTGTGGTATGTATTTAACATGAGTTTTGAGTTGACTTCGGAGACTACCGTCAGAGTATAAGCAGGGGGTCAAGACTTTGTAAAACTGTAAAGACAGATTAATGGAAACAGAAAGAAAGGAACAGTTTTAAATTGACATGAATTGAAAGCTGACTCTGGGGAAAAGGGAAGCGGATCAGGAATATCTCAGAGCCTTTGAATTGAGTTTTGAGACAGAAACATCGAGGTGCTGGAAGGAGGAAGGGAAATAGCAGAGAGGGCAAAGATAAAACCTTTGAGCTGAAGAAGAATCAGGATATGCAGAACTATAGAAACCCAGGATGGCACAATTTTAACACTAACAAGGGTACTCTGCCCAAAAGCTCCAATTGTAATTCAGCTCCCACGGCTTCTAGTTCTGTCTTCTATCCAAATGCTACTCTGGGTGCTGGGGTTAGAAATACATCAAAGATTCTTCTATACATAAGCTTAGTTTTCTCCTTGAGTAGAGAAAGAGAGTAAATTATAGCTTTTGGTTTAGACAGCTGACAAATTCTGATCTTCCTTTTTAACTATTAGAAGAAAAAAATCATTAATTCATCACTGTAAAACAAAACTTTAACCTTCTGTCCAGGTCTCCATTAAGTCATTTGTTGGTTCTCTTACAAGATATTCTCCTTCATTTTGTCCATTTGCCTTTTCTCCTGTTTTAATTTAATTCAAGGAGATTGACAAACAATAATTCAAAAGGAACTGAAAGAGAAGGAAAAAACAAAGCAAAACAAAAACAAACAAATGCCCCTTGTTACTTGCATAAAATAAGATAAATGTATCCCGACTATTGACTCTTGTATCCCCATTTATGTCATTCAGTAGAAGAAGTCGCAAACTCTACTCCATGCACGCAGAAGGAAGAGTGGAAAGCTGAATCTCAAAATCTGGGAAGTGTAAGGGTGATGTCATCAGTGAGCAAATGTCATCATCAATCAGTTTCATTGTTCTTGTGAAAATGATTTCTTGTTTCAGTAATAAGGGAGGTGTTTTTTTCCTATGTTGAGGTATTCAGCGATGGGAGACTTAGTTAACTGTTTCTGCAATCTCACTTTTATTTAAGTTGGTAAAAAGTCATATTTTTACATTCCTTAGTCTAATATAAATACACATGGATGTAAATTTTGTCACTTATCAAATTGGTGTGAGCAAAAAGTGTTTTAAAGTTTAATTGAAAGGAAAGATAACTGCATTCATGGGTAGTTTTAGCATCAGACTTATGTCTTCAGGAGGCGAGTAATTAAATGGATACTTCAAAGCATTTATGATATGATGTATTATGGAAAGGGAACCTTTCTAAAAGCAAACAAAGGTAACAAGCTTGAAGTGGAAACTGACCTGCACCAGAGCTAGAGGAAGAATTTGTGGTAAGCAAACCAAATATATTTATACACTAAAAGTGTGTAAAATATATACTGAACATATCATTTTGTGATTCTTTTCTAAGTGAAAATATTTGCTATATATTTAATTTGTAATTAATCTTTCCTCATTTATTAAAAAGACACATAGATTAAAAGAGGATGGCAAACACTACTAGAATACCTCTGCTGGTATTTGTATCTCAAAATGGTTTTGAGAACAGTTCCTGGCATACAGGGAGTACCCAATAAATTTTGGTGTAGTGATTGGTTTGTAAAATGCCTTAATCTTATCGAATTCTGCCTTTTAATGATCAGCATTCGTGCTCCTTCAGCGTATTTATTTGTTTTTCAATGTATTTATTTTGCAATTATTACAGAGCAGACTGCATACCTGCTTCATGCCTATTGTTTTCCCCTTATGAAAAAAAAGTGAGAAAACTTTTTGGAGATAAATGTCTAGTATATAATTCTATTTAACTTTTTGCACTGAGGCTTGGGGAAGGCAATTTCAAAAAGACTAAGTAACTGACAAACAGAAGCTAGAGAGCTACAGAGCTTGTGAGAGCAGTAGCAGTTGCAGATGGAAGCCCTAAGCCCCTCGTTCAAAATAGGCAGCCTGTATGGGCTCTAATCCCATTTGATTGGTGTCCTTATAGAAGGAGAAGTTTAGGCACACACAAAAAAACGGTGGTGAGCATGCGGGGGGTGGGCAGTCATCAGAAAAACCAATCAGAAACCACCTTGATCTCGAACTGCCAGCCTCCAGGACTATAAGGAAATAAATGTACATAGTTTAAGCAACTTAGTCTGTGGTGTCTTGACATGGCAGCCACAGCAAATTAAAATGTAATGTTCTTGTGAAATTCAAGATTTCCAGACAGTTGCCCATTTCAACCACCATTATCTTCCCATCTGCTCCCAGGAGTTATTTTGCTAGATGTAGTTACCCCATTAAGTTAATTTTCAGTAAAATCATCAAATTGTAAAGTTCTATCATGACCAAAAAGCTTAATAACATATGACTTATAAGTGGCAGAAATGGGATGAGAGCCTAAAGGTTTTGAATCTTAATGTTTCACACTCTCTACCGCATACTCCTTTCATGATATGCCATCAAGAGAACACAGATATGATCTAGATTGTTTGGCTCCTGATGATACTGTTTTTACTGACCTGTTCTGTGGTATTTGCCATCAGAACGCATCAGACTCTCTGAAACTCACTTTTGTATTTGTTGTTGAAACATCCTGTGGAGTGATCAGTATCCACAGTGTTCCCTTGGGGAGGACCATTAAATAACATTGAAGACCTAATAGGTTGCACCTTTGTGATCCTGGTTTACTTCATTTTTCCATACTTTCCCTTTTTAAAAGCTTAGGTCTGGAGCAGTGGCTGGGTGGTTACAGCGCTTGCCCAGCATGCGCAAGCACACGAGTTCAAACCCCAGCACCCACGTATACAACTTAATGTCTGAGCAATGAAAGCATATGAAGGACTGAATAAAAATTGATTCTCTCTTTCTCTCACTCTCTCTCACTGTCCTCTCTTAAAAAAACCCTTATATGTCACTAATTTATTCATATTTTAAATAACATCCAAATAGTTCTTTAACTTAGAAATGATAAATTTGACTCCCACATTTTAAGAAGAGTTACTTCAGTTTAAACTATTCACGTGCATCTTTGATACCAGTTCCTTTATCATCAAAGTCTCTAAGGAACTTCCTGACCTACTCTAATCTGTCTTGTTTTTCTCATTTGCTGGAGCAGAGCTGTCAGTACAGAAGCTCCTTTCACCACCCCCTGGGAATTCTTTTTGCCTCTTTAGTGAGTATGCACTTTTCCCTTAATTTTTTATCTTTCTTTCTTGGCTTATATCTTCATTTTAGCAAAGTTTTTCTTCCTAGGGATTCATGAGAATATCTGGGAAACTTCAAAAATCCTGAGTATCTAAATGATTTTTACCATCATACTTAATTTTGAATCTGGCCATATGTATGCACCTTCCCTCAATATTTAGCAGTTATTACTAAGTGCCTTTGAGGTTCCAGTTGTGGCTCTTGAAGTGTGACGAAATTTTGTGCAACTTGTATTTTAGCAATCTCTTTTTCCCAGGGACTTGAAATTTCATGACAACACAAACTCTAAATCATTGTTATGGGTTTTTCAACCTGAGAAGAAAAATAAAAAACAAATAAAAAGCAAATTCTTCAGCTTTGGGACATTCTCTTGAATAATTTGATGATTTTCTATCTTCACTTTCTATAGTCTTTCAGTAATTTCTTTTTCAGTTTAGACCTTCTGAACCGGTCACTGCTCTTCTTTTCTTTTCTTTTTTTTTAAAGAGAGAGGAACAGTGAGAGAGAGAGAGAAAGAGGGAGAGAAAGGAGAATCAGTTTTGATTTAGGTTTTCATGTCGCTCTGAGACTTTGTTGTGTACATGGTGCTGGGGTTTGAACTTGTGTACTCGTGCATGCCAGGCAAGTTCAGTAACTGCTAAGCCGCAACTCTAGCCCTCTTACTTTCTTTTAAATTTTTATTCTCTTTATTGTTTTATTCTTAGGAATTTCATTAAATTAACCACTCAACAGTTCTGAGTTTTTCACTTCTGTGATGATATGTTTAATTTCAAATGGCTCTTTTAAAAAGGTGTGTACAATTAATCCCATTATTTGTGTCTGTAAGGATGCAGTAACTTCTTTTATCTCTTTGAGTATATTGATGATTTTTATTTTTCTGCTCTTTATGCAGTTAGTTCTCGTTTCTTCTAGGTTATGTTTTGTCCTAGAGGCTTTGCTCATACGTCAGTAACTTTTGTTTGCTGGTCTCTTTTTTTTTAACTTTAATTTTTGAACAACCATACAAATTTTTAACAAAATAATATAAAATGTGTATAGTTTCTGGATACTAGATTTACCCCCAGGAGTGTCCCCCCCAATTTCCCACCCATATCACTCCCTTCCCTTACCCACAATATCTCTAAAAAAGTATTAGGTTGTATAATATTACACCTTATCTGGATTTAACACATGATAATAGACCATCTTTCTGAATGGCCAGGGTCTAGTTCCATCCTCCACAGATAAGTGGAGACATTCGACCCTTGGTTCTCTGGGTTAAGCTGATTTTACTCATCATGATCTCTTCCATAGCCATCCATTTACCTTCAAAGGCTGCAATATCATTGTTTCTAATTGCTGTGTAAAATTCCATGGTATATATGTACCACAGTTTTTGGATCCATTCATCCAGTGAGGGACATCTGGGTTATTTCCATAGTCTAGCTATAGTAAATTGAGCTGCTATGAACATAGATATTGCTGTGTCACTATAATGTGCTGATTCTAAATCCCCTGGAAAGATTCCCAGGAGTGGAATAGCAGGGTCATATGGTGGACTCATCCCTAGATTTTTGAGGATTCTCCACACTGCTTTCCAGAGGGGCTGTACCGGGCTGCAGTTCCACCAACAGTGTGTTAGCGTGCCTATCTCTCCACATCCCCTCCAGCATCTATTATTATTTTCTTCATTTTTGCCATTCTGACTGGTGTAAGGTGATATCTTAAAGTGGTTTCCATTTGCATTTCTCTGATTGGATTTAGAGCACTTTCTCATGTATTCATTGTCTTGATTAATGTCCTCTGGTGAGAAGTTTCTATTTAGCTCTTTGGCCCATTTATTAATTGGGTTGTTAGTGTTTTTGTAGTTGAGGATTTTGAGGATTTTGTAGATTCTGGATATGAGACCCCTGTCAGAGGATTCATAGCCCATGATTCTCTCCATTTCCGTAGGAAACCTTTTGACTCTTTTGATTGTTTCCTTGGCAGTAGAAAAGCTTTTTAGCTTAATGGCATCCCATTCACTGATTTTTGACTTTACTTCCTTCACTTTAGGAGACATGTTGAGAAAGTCTTTGCCTACTCCGAAATGCTGAAGTGTTAGACCTACTTTGTTTTCTATCAGTTGCAAGGTAGCTGGTTTAATTCCTAGCTTCTTGATCCATTTTGATTTTATTCTGGTGCAAGGAGAAAGATATGGGTCTAATTTCAGCTTTCTGCAAGTGGCTGACCAGTTTGTCCAGCACCATTTGTTGAAGAGGCTGCCACTTCTCCATGTAATATCTTGCCCCCCTTTGTCAAAAATCGGATGTTTAAAGATTTGAGGGTTTGTTTCAGGGTCTTCTATTCTATTCCATTGGCCTTTTAAGCATAGGTGTTTAAAAAGCTAGGAAGATCAGAGAGTGATATTACGGCCTATGTACCATAGGTATGTGTGACTGTAAGTTGGTGAAGCTGCAATTTTTTTGTGAATCTCTGATATTACTATTTTCTAGGTCTTTCCTCTAAATTGGCTATATTCTCCATAGAAGACGCTTTGAATTTCCTACTAAAAACAAAAGGTCTAGCAAACACCAGTGTTCTAAAATCTAAGTAGGAAAAAGCTAAGTAGGAAAAGTGGACTGAGGTCTGAAAATCTAGTAAGCATCTCTGAATTTGCTATGATATTTTTATTTTCATTTCTGGTGTTGCCCAAATTCGGAGGCTCTTTCTTTTAACTTCTCTAATGGATAAACTGTAGGTTTTTTTTGCTGGGGTATGAAAGAGGATCTGAAAAACTTTTTCTCCAAGCAGTTCACTTTATTTTAGGATGCTCTTCTTTATCATTTCCAAAATGAACTGGTGCCATGAATTCCTGATCAAGAATTCTGTTAAATAACTAAGATTTATTTTTAGTGTTCTCCCTGATTGCTTGTGGATTCTGTTTCTCAGGTAGTTAATGCCATTGCTACTAGGTCATTTCTGCCAAAATTTTGTTATTACCTCCTGTTTTTCCATCTTTTTGTCTCATACCTTAAAGTCTCTGTAATTTTAGTTGAGTTTGATGGGAATTCAAAAGTAGACTTGTGTTCAATTTTCTATCCTGATACCTAAAAATGTCAACATTTATTTGTCATCTATTGTAATCATATATAATTTCTGTATGTATCATAAATTCTTGTTTTTTTTCATTTTTTAAGTACACTATACTTTTGAATGGGCATCCTTCTAAAGTCCATATGTGAAGGTTTGATTCTTAGCATGGTTCTATTGGGTGGTGCTATGGAAGTGGGGCTCATGGAGGTCCTTAGGTCATGGGGGGCATGCTCTAAGAAGGCATGGTGGGACCCACTTGTGCTTTCTCTCTCCACTTCCTTTACCATATGCTTTCACCATACCTGTCTGGGGCTCGTTAAAGGCCCAACCAGTGAGGCTGCCTGATCTTGAGTTTGAATCTTAAAAACTGTGAACTAAACAAATTATTTCTCTTTATTTAGTTGCTGCAGGTATTTCATTATGGAAACATAAAGCTAGCTAATAAAATAAGTAATTAGAGGTGAGTACATTTAGCCTACCCTGATTAGAGTTCTGCATGTGTTGAAACTCTACATAATGCACTGTCTTTAGTTTACTGTTATATGTGAAGATCTTTGAAGATCATCTAACTTCCAACCTCTTGAAGAACATCCAAATATACCATTATGTCTCCCACCAGTGACTTTTCTAACTTGGTCCTTCATCATCCCTTTGGCTTATCTAACAGATGTGGGTATGGACCCGGCAGCACCTTGTCTTTATTAAGCTCAGGCGAATTGACTTTCTCTCTGGAGGAAATCCAGAGAGTGGAGCCTGGAAGTGTATTCTAGGTTTGGCTGTGCCAAAAGTGCTTCACTTTGAGATATTAACTGTTCTGAAGGCATTGGAACTTGGTTCTATTAGAAAACAATGTGAGTTTAATTGATCTAAAAGATTTCTTATTGTGTTCTAACAACCATAGATGTCTGGTGGCTCTGTCTGCATTCTGTGTGAGGAAGTGATGAGTGAAGGGCTTTAAATGAACCACACTTTTCATCTGTGCAGTGAGAGTTCATTGTGTTGCTGCGTCAGGGTTGGGCAGGTGCTAGGCAGCCTCCTACGGGTATTCTGTATTCAAAGGAAAAATATTCCTGAGGAGTTAATCTTAAACCATAGCTGAAACTCTGGTGGTTATGTTTGATCTGATATAATACATAAAAAAGGCATTTTTAAGCATAATGCATCATACAATCCTTATTTTCTTTCTTTTATTATTTTCTAAGCTTTGAATTTTGAAACATATTCCTTTTTATCCATAGCAGTTCAAAAAGCTAAATTTGAAAAAAAAGGAATGGAAAAGAATTTTATTTAGGGTTAGATTTCAATCAATTTTTTGAAAGTTCATTTTTGAGACATGTGGTGGTCTAGACTCTTGTTGTTATCTGCATAAATCTGGCCACTGAGGAGTTACAAAAAGCAGGAAATAAACACCTGGGCTTTCAAATTTTCCTTCATCTGAAATGAGAATTTTTGGATGAAAGGAATTTAGCAGGCAAACTTCTATCTACAAGTACCAAGAAGTAAATCAAGATGAATTGCAGCAATTTAAGATTTTGCTTAATTTATCTGGGTAGCAGACACTTGGAGAGACAATTGCTAACAATGAATGTTCCCATGCAAGGAATTCAAGAAATTTGTTTATTTGTCTATCTGTTTTCCCATATTCTGATTGAATACTGGTAGTGCAAAATATTGATTCACCTTAATGGAGTTTGGTATTTGTGGTTAAATGAAGCTGTACTTGTTTCAGAGCAAAGTGCATCTTCAAGAAATACTTGTTATACAATTTATGTAAATATAAAATGTACTAGAAACATTAATTAATAAGCAGTTACATTCACAAAAATTGAATGAAGAGGATGTAAAAATCATCTTTCTTGGCCAGGCATGGTGGCACAGGTAATCTCAATTACTTTGGAGGCTAAAGTGGGAGGAATCTCACGTTTAAGGCCATCCTGGGCAACTGAGTGAGACTGTCTCAAAAAATAAAAATAAAAATAAAAAAGACTGGAGATATGACTCAATGGCAGAGAGCTTCCTAGCATACACATGGACCCTGGGTTCAATACTCAATTTAGAAAATCAAAAAAATAGTAATAAAGAAGAGAAAGAAAGGTGAAAGAAAAGAAAAAAGAAGTTTTACTTAAATTTACAGCTCTGTGTGATATAGCTGTCAAGAAATGGGCTAAAGAAATGGGGTCTTTTTATGTTAACATTGATCAAGGTATAAATTTATTAATTTTATATAAAATTGAATGCATTTAAGAATATATATAGTAGTGTAGTCACCACAGACATCACATAGAATATTTCTCTGTCCCCAAATTTTCCTCATAACACCTTCCAGTTGATCTGCTCCAACTTCTGCTCAACTGCTTTCTGTATCTATTCATATAAGTAGAATTATAGAGTATGCTGTCTTTTGCATCTGATTTCTTTCACTTAGTATAATGCTCTTGAGATTCATCTGTGCTCTGAAGATGTCAGCAATTTTTTTATTGCTGATTAGTGTAAACATAGCAGAATTTCTTTATCCATTTACAAGTTGATGGACATTTGAGTTCTTTCCAGTTTGGGGCAATTATGAATAAATCTGGTACAAAATAGTCTTTGTGTGGACATACAGTTTTCATTTTTCGTGAATAAATTTCTGGAGGAGAGAGAATGGGTAGCATAAGTGGCTGCCTTGTATAACAAGAACCTGTCAAACAGTTGTCCAAAACTGATCGATGAGAAAGCCTTTTTGGCTTTTTCAGTGTTGGTTTATGTGAATTCTGGATGCTCCACATCCTCACCAACACTTGATATTTGTCAGTGTTTTAATTTAACCATTCAGGTGGGTGCCCAGTGGTATCTCACTTAGGGTTTCCATTTTCCAGTTAGAAATGATGTTGAGAATCTTTCTTGTGTTTAATAGCCAACCAAATCTCCTCTTCAGTGGTAATTATTCAAATATCTTACCAAATGTTATTATTATTTTACTTTTTTGTGGCAACTCATTTATCTTCTTATTGAGTTTAAGAGTTTTTTATGTGTTCTAGACCTTTGTGATATATATGTTTAGGTTGTTTCCTAGTTTGTGACTTGCCTTTTGTTTTTTTATTGGTGTCTTTAAAAACAGAACAGAACAGGGCTGGAGTGGTGGCTCGGTGGTTACAGTGCTTGCCCAACATGCATTAGTACACAAGTTCAAAACTCAGCACCATATATACAGCGAGGTCTTGGAGCAATGAAAGCCACGTGAAAGACTAAATAAAAATGTTTCTCTCTTTCTCTCTCTCTCACTGTCCCTCTCTCTTAAAAAAAAACAAAATAAAAAAAAACAAACAAACTTTGGAGCCATGAGTGGAGACTGAGGCAGGAAGACTGCAGATTTAAAGCCTGCCTCAGCAATTTAGGGAGGCCCTAAACAACTTAAAAGACCCTCTCTCAAAATAAAAAATAGAAAAGGGCTGGGCACATCAATGTTTATAGCAGCACAATTCACAGTGGTTAAGCTATGGCACTAACCAAGATACCCTTCAACAGACGAATGGATAATGAAAATGTGGTACATATACACAATGGAGTATTACTCAGCCATAAGAAAGAATGACTTTATAGCATTTGCTGGAAATTGGATGGAACTTGAGGCTAGTATGCCAAGTGAAATAATCCAGTGTCAAAAAGCCAAGGGTCAAGCGTTTTCTCTGATATGTGGAAGCTGACAAATCAGAGGAACAGACAAAGCAGAAGGAAACCGAGGAAGGAGGGATGGGAATGGGAAAGTTAGTGGGATGAATCAGACTTAGCTTTCTTACGTTCGTATGTGAACACCCCATAGTGCATCTCATGAACAAGATACTCATTAAGAAACAACAACATCTGTCATCTGTGGATCCTAGAATATACGGGGAAGAAGTAGGGTAGACAGCTAAACTAACAATACCTCAAATTGAATGACTCTCAGAGTAATAGGGGGATGGCTCCCTAGGACACTTGGAGGCGTAGGGAGGGGGATG
>PVKS010028848.1:0-25961 GCA_004027875.1 Aplodontia rufa
CATAGATATTGCTGTGTCACTATAATGTGCTGATTCTAAATCCCCTGGAAAGATACCCAGGAGTGGAATAGCAGGGTCATATGGTGGACTCATCCCTAATTTTTTGAGAAGTTTTAATGAAAACTTTTTCTGAAAATTTCAGGACAAAAAACATTTAAAATTTCTCAAAACAGATGAACATGGAAACACATACCCAAATTTGTTGGATGTACCAAAAGCCACATGAAAAGGGACGTTTAAACAGTGAGTGCCTACAACAGAATAATAGGAATATTTCAGATAAACAACCTATCAATGAATCTCCTACGTATATACAAAATAATGAACAAGCCATAATCAAGATAATTTGAAGAAAATATATATCAAAGATCAGAGCAGAAATAGAAAAATAAAGTACAAATGAGCAGTGAAGTAGAGCTGGATTGTTAGGAAGAAACACAAAATCTCCAGATCTTTTCCTGGACTAACCATCATAAAGAGAGAAAACTGAAATAGAGCTAGAATTAAGGAGCTTTAACAACTTATACCACAGAAATCAAACAGTTCAGAATTGATTATTGTGAAAATGGCAGGCAAATGCTCAACCACTCAGCCATCTCTCCAGCCCAAACACATTAGTCTTTCAAAAAATACTTCAGACCCTTGGTCTAGAAGGAATGATACCTACTAACATGGAATCACACGGAATTAGGTCTTTGAACTATTTGAGTTGATTTTTATTTTCACAAGGTGTGATAGAGATAAAAGTCAAGAATCATCCTTCTGTATATGGACATCCAGTTTAACAAGAACACTCATTAATAAGGCTGTCCATTCTTAAGTACTTTTAAGCAGAAATTTTTGAATCCCTTGGCTATAGATGCTAGATGTATGGGTTTATTTCTTGGGTCTCTATTGTGATATAGGATATAGAAACAGAGATAATTGTTGCATAAGTAGATAGTAGTATAAATATATATATATATATATATATATATGTAATACTTGTGAATTTAATACTTGTGAAATGTGTGAGACAGGCACAGAAAAAATAAGTAGAATATGTCTTTTGTCCTATTTAGATGTTAAAGAAAACAAAAGTCAACCTGAATATGATTGAAATATGTGTATATATATATGTATATACATATACATATATGTATATATATAGCCAGTATCGTGTTGTTGTGGACCCAAATGCAGATCTGAAATCTGTTAAACTAACTAAGAAAAAGAATTCAGGACATTGGTGCAGGTAATGATTTTCTGGATGGAACCACCAGGCACAGGAAACAAAATCAGAAATGGTCCAGGGAATGACATTAAACTAATAACCTTCTTCTGTCCTATGTAGATGCTAAAGAAACAAAATCAAAAGTCAGCCTGAATATGATTGAAATAACAGATTGAGAGGAGTTGTGGGGTAGAGTAAGGGAGACTGGATGTGATCAGTGAATGCTGAACAGATGTGTGGAAATCTTACATTGAGCCCCATTCGTATGTATGAATAATGCATATTAATAAATATGATTGAAAACCAGATGAAATTTAATAAGTCATTAGTGCAATAGACATACAAATGAAAAGGAGAAAAGAATCAAATGTGATCAAAACAGAAAAGCAAAAACTTCGAGATAAATAATAAAAGAGGAAGAAAAGAACAAAAGATATTCATAGGATATAAAACCAGAGCACAATAAACAGAAAGAGAAGAGCAAGTTCTTACACCTATCAACAATAAACTGGAATATCAGTGAATACCTCAATTAAGAGACAAAGAAGGTAACTATGGTACAATAGACTCTTGTGTATATGCACATATATGGCTTTTCCCAATTATGATTGATGTGCAACCATTTCTTTTCTCTTGTTTTCAAAAACACTTTGATGATAACACACACGCAGTGAAGAACAAAAGCAACAACAACAACAACAAAAAACCCACAGCTCTGTGAATGACCACAAATGAATACTCATCCTTGAGAAGAAAACTTTGCTGATACCCCAGAGTCATATTGTCTAATTCGTTTCCATCTTCTTTCTTGCCAAAGCTGGCCATTTTTTGAGTATATGAATTATTTTTTTCTAATGGTAGAGTGCAAAGTAAGTAACTTTGATCTATAAATTGAAAACAGAAGCTAATAAAATAAACAAAATAACTTTCCTGATTTCTTTCTTTTCAAAGCATAGTCTTGATTTCATGTCAAGATGCTGTAACAGCAATGGACTCCAAAGTACTTAATAATTTTACTTAATTAGATATATGGATAAATCTTTAAACACCACAGGAAGAATATTATGTGGAAGTAATCCACTCAATATCAAAAAACATAGTACTATTCCTAACATGCCAGGATTTATTTAAAAGGAAAAGATTTTAGGGTGAAACCTTGAATTTAAAAGTGACTGGAAAATAAATCAAAAAGTTAATAATAAGAGGTGCTGGATGTTGAGGGGAGAAAGGAACACAAATAAACTCTTGGTTGGATTGCAGACTGGTACAGCCACTCTGGAGAGCAGTGTGGAGACTCCTCAAGAAATTAAAGATAGAACCACCATTTATGACCAGCTATCCCAAAACCCAGTATTCCCCAAAGACCTAGAATCAGCATATTAAAGTTACACAGCTACATCAATATTTATAGCAGCTCAATTTATGATAGCTAAATTATGGAATCAAACTACATGCCCTTCACTGGATGAATGGACTCAAGAACTGTGGTGTATAAATACAATGGAGTTTTATTAAGCAATTAGAAAGAGTGATATCATAGCTTTTGCAGGTGAATGGATGGAAATGCAAACAATCATGCTGAGTGAAATAAGCCAAACACAGAGAATTAAGTTTTGAATGTTTTCTCTCATATATGGAAGCTAGAGTACAACCTAGGATAGGATGAAAGTTTGTCAAGAGTATTTAATAAACTCATCAAATTCAAAGTAACACATAACTGGGAGAACTATAGTTATGAATGGGAGGCTAAGGGAAGGGAGGAGGAGAGAGGGAGGGAGGAGAGGGAGCAAAAAAGGAGTTTACCAATATTCTAGGGTATGTAACTATACAAAGACAGGCATATAAAAATAGCCATTTAAAATATTAATATCAATGCATATGGTCATTTATGTCTGTAACATGAAGGAATTACAGAGGAGACAAGAGATGTGGGAGTGGATCACATTTGGGAGATCCTGACAAGGATTGAGTTTAAGTTACTTTGTCATGACTTATGTATATATGAGTACATGGCATGGAATCCCTTCAATATGTGAGACTATGATGAACTAATAAAAAAGTGAAGGGTGGAAGAACATTAAAACGCTCATCAAACAAAAGCATATCAGAATATATAATTAGGTTTCTTGTGCCCAAAATGGTGGTCTCTCTTGAAATTCAAACTTTAGTATGCTTATTCCTCCCAACAAATATGCAAAATAAACTCACTTCTACTAAAAACAGGAAAATGTCATCACCATTAAGAGGTAACCCCATCTTAGAAAGATTAAAATATTTTCCTTTTATCTGGTAAAGTGAAAAAAAACAACAAACAAACTACACAAATACTGCTCATGGGTTTAGGGCAGTTTTGGGTTTTCTCCTCTCACAAGGCAATGGTTCTTTCCCTCCTCACATTAAGGACCATCTGAAAGTCATGGTGTGAATCTTTGGTTCCAAAGGATGTGAACAGGAGCTTTGTTGACTTCATCTTTAGTAGGGAGAAAATCGAGGAAAGGACACAGACATCCATTATTTAGAGTCTAAGATAAAAATCATCCTTCTTTGTCATATGGGAATTCCATGACTACACATTACAGGGGTGGAGAGGGAGAGCGTTTAGCATTTGTGCTCAGAGCACACACAGGCATCTCCATAACACCTGAACAAGATTTCACCTTCTCAGACACTACCTGAAATTGGCATATATTTCAAATTACTATTAAATATTCAAAATTCAATTATTACATAATAACAATAAATGTTTAGAGAAATTTAGTCAGCAGGTCACTATTTGCTGAGAAGTAAAGTACACAGATAAGAGCTTTGTGTATCTCCATCTGCTCCTACCTAGGCCTGAGGATTTAATCCTGGAGCTGAGACTCTAGATACCAGACCCAGAGAATGCCTGGAAATGGGGTGATGGGGCTCTACTCTTCACTTAGTTTGTGTACCTGGGTCATCCTAAGCCCTGAACGCAGCAAGAACCAGTTGTCAGGCAGACAGGACAGAGAATGGACTGGTGGATCAGATGGGAGAGTGCAGTGCATCCTACATGGAGGGCTCCCTGGCAGAACCACTGGAAAACCTGCTTGGGTCATCCAGGCTCTGGTCACCAGGCTGAAGTTGCCATATTCCAGTCTGGCAGTGGGCTGTAGCACAGCACCACCAGGACACAATCAAGAACACAAAATACATGCTGAACAGGATCTTTCCTGTCAGGGAGGGCATGGGAAGCTTGCAGGTCAATCCCATTACTCACTTGTAGGGAGTGCCCTCCACATGCCCAGTCCTCCTCCTCATTAGCATGCCAGGTTCATCCACAGAGCAGAAGATACAGCTGGTGGATATGCAAGTCTGTGGTGAAGCTGATAGCAGTTCTCAAGGTGGATGCCCTCCACACCAAAGCAAATCATCTCATTGAGATCACACATCTATGGTGAAAAGCCCAGCTTGATGGGCAGAGCAGATAGAGATGGATCAAGCAAAGCCTCATTTGGGTACTCACTGTGCTCTCTTTGCACTCATGGTCAGTTTGCTGGGCTGCCCACTTCACATGGCAATACCAGCTAAAGCAGGCACCTTGCTTATCAACCCTAGGGCAAAATCCTCAAACAGCTGCCATACAGGGAGTTCCAGGCAGCACCCACATTCAGCAATCCTGAGGGACCCTGATGTTCGCCAAGGTGGAGCCCACATCCCTGGGCTCAGTATCTCTAACAATGTTAGCACCCAATATGGGTTTCCATATGCTGCCTAGGGGTTGTGGGGACTCCTTCTTCTGAGGAGATGAGTCCCTACCTTGTTTCTTGGCCTCTGAGTGGGGGAGAAAATCAATTCCTGAGGATAAAGGAGTCAAAATCTAAAGTGGATGGTGGGGAAAAGAACCAAGGAAGTTCTCCACCACAGTGACCATGTAACTTCTGGTAATGGTGTGCACAGACCAAGGTTGGAAACTTTATTCTCCAGAAAGAAGTACTTGCTTGGTGGTCAGGACATCCTAGAGGGTGCAAGAGTGTAACTGAGTCTTGAGTGCAAGAAACCTAAAAGAAGATGGGAAGAGCTTGAAAATAATAACCACTATAGAAAGAGGACCCCAGGACAGAGCAAAAGACACAGAAATTCCCCCAGATAGCGCTCTGGGGAAATTTAAGTTAACATATCTGAAAGATAGTCCTAGGATGAAAGGGAAAAGAAAATCAAAGATGAAGGAAAGGAACCTGCTGCATTTGGACTCATTGAACACAAAGAAATTTTGGGGTGGACAAGAAATCTCCTGGAAAAATTATAGGCCTAGGGACAGGGACAAGAATGGAAAGCAAAGGCATTTTCCTTGCCTACGTCTTGCTGTTAAAATGTACAACAGATTCTATTTTAATTTCTAAGGCATTAAATATGATGTCTCTTTTCCTCTTGCCTGCAGGGAATTGATATCATCTTGAAAAGGTCCCAAATCCACCTAAAAATTTTACCCTATCTTTTTGATTTTCCAATATCTTGAAACATAAGTTTTCAAAATAGTCCATGATAATACTCTAACTTTCATTGGTTTTGTGATATGTGTTCTTTCATCGTAATTTTATAAATTTGAGTCCTCTCTTTCATTTGATTTGTTTGTCCAAGAGTTTTTTATTGTTTAAAAGAAATAATCCTTCACTCATCTGTAGAGGCTGGAACTAGACCCTGGCATTGAGAAAGGTGGTCTATTATCAGGTGTTAAATCCAGATAATGTGTAATATTACACAAACTAATATATTTTTAGAGATGTTGTGGGAAGGGGAAGGGAGGGATAAGGGTGAGTAACTGTTGGGGCACTCTTGGGGGTAAATTTAATTTTCAGAATCTATATACAGTATATATTATTATGTTAAAAATTTGTATGATCAACAAATGAATTTATCAATAAAAATAATAAAAAAGAAATAATCTTTTTGCCAAAAAAAAAAAAAAAAAAAAGGTCCCAAATCCTTGTTTCCTGTCTGTTCTATGTGTATTTGAAACAGGGTGAATCCAAATCCTTTTCAGTTCATGTGACTTAAATTGGTTGAAAAGATATGACTAAAGATATAATTAAGATTATTAACCCACAGGTCTCTAGGGAGACAAACACACAATACAGTATTTATTTCATAAATACTTACATACCTGTTGCTTTTAAGGACAGTTTCCAGTACTAATAGTGATTCCAATTAAAGGGAAGAGTGTCTTGAAAATCAGAGACACTGAAGGTAAAAGCCAATACTTCTACTTCAAGAGCTGACACTTACCTGCTGGACGCTTAATACTAAATCTTGAAGAGCTAAGTTAAGGAAGTTAAAGGGCCAAGGAAAATGCAGCCCAGAGTTCAGCTCTTACCATCTACATAATCCAGGAATCAGGGAATGACAGGAGCCCTCCCAAAATCCTGAAACTTGGTGATTCAGTTGATTTTTGATCAGGGGGATTGAGAAGCCTTATAGAATGGGAAGGCATCCAGTGCACATTCTGCAATGAAAAGGGTCACTGGAGAGGGAAATGTCCCTGATGATTCCAAGGGAAGCCATGTGTGGTCAGCAAGACCCTGTCAATCTTGAAGATGCCACAATTTGTAGAGGAAAAGCTAAAGAAGTCAAGAGGGTTCTCCCAAGTTCCCAGAATTGATCTCCACAAATCTCCGTTGACTCCTATAGTAGATAGGAGAAAGGCCAATTTTGGCCAACTTGGTCTTAGACACCTGGCAAGAAAGTAAAACAAAAACACAACCACACACGCACAATTGAAAGATAAGACAATGGGTCTTTATTGTTGCTTGAGATGTACATTTATGTTAGTCCTTCTGAAAGTAAGTAAAATTGGGAAGTTTTAAAGAAAGTGTGTCTTTTTCTTTTTACAGGAGTGCTCAATAAATATCATGTAAGTCTCTGTCTGAGACACAAGTGTGATCTGACAATGTGGGACCTTCAGATCTTCTTAACCTGTTGCATAGGCAGACTTGATCTCTGTTCTTTGTTTGTTTTTTTCTGGTATGATTATTATGAAATGCTGCTCAGAGTCCTCCTTTTGAGTTTGCACTTCATCACTTCCAACCTGGTGACATGGTTTTATTCAAGACCTGTAAAGAAGGGAAGTTTCACCCAAGCTGGAGAGGACCGTCCCAAGTGCTTCTAATCACTGGAATGGCAAAACAAACTGCTGAAAAAGGAAAAAGACATTCCAAGGGGCAATTGCCACCTCAAAAATTTAATATATCTATGATGCATTGCAACACCAAAGGGTACAAGAAAAAATGAAAATGACACCAAAAGGTAAAAAAGAAAAAGAGATGACTTACAAAAACTAGAAATTCTGGAGGTAATTTGCAGAATGTAGTATCCAGTCTTAATTTGTATGTTAGATACAATTGTAGGCATTCTGAGCAAACACACCTGACCTGTATCCAATCATAGCCATCTTAACTATAGCTCTTCCTTTGCCTGCAAAATTTTAAAGTGGGCCAATTATGTAGATTATAACCCAGAGCTCCTACTTTCAAAGCACGGGGCAGTGGGTTAGGGGTAAATACAGGCAGACTGTTCACCCAAGTGTTGTTGCATCCCAGAGTTCATCTGGCAGTACCCTTCTGCAGTAGGAACATTTGCCTTCCTGAGTGATTTCTGAGCACATGTTTGATTGCTCTGGCAACCTGGTATTCTAACACTTTCAGGAAGACAGTTTGGTTGTTTTTAATTATAATATTTACTAGTACTTTTGGTAAAATACTGTTCAAGTCAAACAAGATCCAGCTGCCAGCATTTACATTCTCTTTCTTCACAGATAGTTTCTCCCACATCCTGATGCTGTCACAGCCTGTTGAGGTTAGAATGAACTGCTCTATTGACAGGCAATGTTTTACTCCCAACACTAATGTGGATGTTATATAATATTTGAGCTGGGCTCACAAGTGTGCAGCTGTGATTCCAGCTACTCATGAAGCCAAGGCAAGAGGAATCACCTCAGCTCAGTGGTTCAAGACCAGCCTTGCAACAGAATGAGATTCCAACTCAAAACCAAAAACAATTTAATGTTTTGTGGTGCACAGCATTTATAATTTATAATGATGGAGGTAAAAACACACCCCATGCCTAACATTCTTCCTTGAGTTAGAGTACAGTTTGCAGGGGTCAGAAGAAATAGCATCTTCTTGGCTTTTTGAGATGGGTGCCTTTTTTACTCCCCCATAGCATCCCCACAGGTGCAGCTGAAATATCTGCATAAAAACCATAATAGGAAAGTGACTGCTGGGGAGGTCCTCCCTAAGTCCTCCAGTTCTACCACTGAAAGCTTTCACACTGAGCTCATCTCTTCATGTATGCATTCACTCACATATTATTTCAACCTTTATTAAGTGATTACCCTGAGACAAGCCTTATAGAAGAAGCAGGGGGAATACCACGTAGGATACAGATATAGTCCTTGCAGGCCCAACAATCTAATGAAAATTAAATTCCATACTCGTACAGTTATGTCAAAATGACCCTCTATATTATGTATTGCTGTAGTGCACTGATGAAATTAGTAAAAAGAATTGGGTCATTCTGCCTTCACCTTCTGCCCACGCCCCCATATGGTAGCCAACCCTGTCTGCTTACCTGCCCCATGGAATACTGAGTTGTAAGGTGCTGGACTGGGGTTAGAACTTTAGTCTCAGGTTGTCTGCAGCATTTGCTGTGACTCCTTTGAGCCACTTTAAAATGAAGGTCATTGTTCTGAGAGAATTCTAATCACTGACTAAGAGCAAAAAGCACGTAACCTGCAACCTGAAAGTCAGGGATCAAACCCTGACATTCTCATATTTCCTCTGTAATTCCCTTCCTTAATTTATTTGTGTATTTGTTTCCTCCACTATAAATTGGTGATAATACTAATATCTTCATGGCACTCTATGCTATTTAACATTTAATATACACCTAGAATGTGTTTGCACACAGATGTTAGCTCTTTCTATTATTTTTCAATGTTGAATGCTTCCTAAATTTGCATGCCAGCTTTGTGCAGGGGACCATGCTGCTTTTCTCCGTAACCCTTCCAACACTGGGATATATGCTGCTGAAATGAACACTATGATTAGCTATGATTCACATAATAACCCCAAAACACATATTGTCATTTTTACAGCTGAGGAAACTGAGGCTCAGATAGGCCACTATTTCAAGGCCAATGGAAGGACAAGTGGGATGTGGATTACATCTATTTCCAAGGCCTGTCAGCTATTTCCTGTACTCCACATTGACTGCTAACTGGCTAATAGGGCCTTTCTTACTCATACCACCTGTTTATTATTCAGATGAAAACAAAGTATTGAAAATTTTAAATAATGGAAATAAAAATGAAAAGAATCTTGAAATCATGGATAATAAAATGTATAGCTATCATAATTAGCAAAGTTCTTGGAATTAACATTGAGGAGAATTCCTTGTCCTTATTGGTATTTGTTGTGCTAATTGAAGAAATAATTCATTACACTAATTACATCCTGTATATTAAGAGAGCTAACTGTACAAAATTTTAGCAAATTTTTCTCTTGCTATGACTAAACAAAATAATTCCTCCAAACATGCTTTTCCAGCCACATGTACTCACACTTTATACACTTATGGACAGTGAAAGATATCTGCTTTAGACCTGCAAGATAACAGACACCCAGGTGTGATTTAGCATTTTCAGAAAGAACAAGGCCTGTAGTTACAGCTCATTCATCTTCCCTTTTATATTTGTAAATACAGAAATATTTAGAAATTTAAAAAAATAGAAATATGATTTGACAAAATGAGGCATTATACATCACTGCAGAAAAAATTTCTTCTCCTTCCCCAGTATGGACTGTATGAACTTGATTATTTGTCTTTCAGTACACAGTAGCATGAAAGGAATGATGGTGGCATAGCCACTGCCCACCACCATCTGCACTCCAAGGTGAGTAAGATCCTTCTTCTGCATCCTTCCATTGTATGAGGAGAAAATTCCATCCAAATGTACTTGACCACAAAGAAGCTCGTGAGCAGCAGGATGGTCTGCAAGGCCCTCAGTTCTGGGGATGCTCTTGGAGACAGGTGGGAGCTCAGAAGGTGCTGGCACTGCCTCTTATGCCTGCACAGGAGAACCACCATGTACCCACTCAAGAGGGCCGTGAGTTCTATGAGAAGACATCTCGGAATATTCCTGTTCCACTAATAAGTTTTGGAAGGAGTAACCTGTGGGTGTAACAGTTCAGGATTCAGACATAAACCAAAAAGCAATTGTGTCATTGGTGGGGGTTGCATGGAGACTAAAACACAGATATTAATGAAGATGTTGAAAAACCAGAGGATGAGAAAGCAGCACAGAGTATGATGTGAAGATTTATGTTTGAACTTTGCCAGAAAGGAACTTCTAGGGCTGAGGGTGATGGCCTGGAGGACACTCAGCATGTGGGTGGTACAAATGGACAGGCCCCGCAGCACCCTTTACAAGTAGATAAGTGATTTACATTTGATGTCATCCCAAATGTGTCAAAACCAAAAAATGTCTATATCCATGAACACCCTGATTATTAGCATCAGTGGATGAATTAGGGCCAGGTGACCGATGGTCATATCAGTGCAGTTGAGCTTGTGCTGGTGGAGAAACATGAGAATGTGAAAGGAAAGCAGGATGGCATTGGCTGTGATCCCAATGACAATTTGGCAGGAAAAGGCATTTCTTAGAGCAATATAAAGGTAAAGATTGTTCCTTTTGTTCATTTTTTATTGTGAAAAATGTATACAGTAAATGTCTGAGGAAGAAATAAAGTTCAATTGTCTTCATTATTAACATTACCTATTTCCTCCCTCTATACCACCATTACTCCTAAGTCAAAATACATGGGAACATTTTAATGCACACTTTTCCTCTTTCAATACTCAGGTACAGCATGGAATCTGAGGTCTTTTTCCCTAGTGCTCCCCACATTTCTTATACATATTTTTCATCATGCCAGAATAGCCATATTTAAGAGAGCAAAACCATCAATTATTAGCCAGACAATATTCCAAAATTTATTTTCTGTCCTTCACATGCATATGGATACAGGGTAGAAATAATCATAATTTACATACTTTGGGAGTCATAATTTTACTGTTTTAATAAGGAGCCAGAAATAATCTTCAAACTGAGAAATTATCTCCCTAAGAGATTGAGCTTTCCTGCTTTCTAGTAAGTAATGATATTGCTCCAGAAAAGAGAGAGCAACAATTTTGCTAAACAATTTCATGATGCCATCCTCATGGAATACATTCCCATACAGTGAAAGTATTTATTTCACTTTTAAATCAGGCAATATAGATATGTAGCATGTAACATGTACAATGAAACTAACAAAATATTGCCAAAATTGCATCAATTTAAAAGCAACTGATAAGGCTATAAATTATTGTCACAGATCCTTAGTTCTATTGTTTTATAACATAAGTCACTAAGGGCAAGCAAAAATACAAGGGTCAAGAAAATGTCAGCATTCCAAGCCTATTTAAATAATTGTTTTGAGATCTTTGACAAAATGTCATTTTCTAAAATGGAAATTATAAGGTAATATTAGAAAAATATAATCTCTTCAAATGATTAATTTAGTGAAAAGACACATGTCTTCATTCACATCTTCTGCAAAAGGGATTTGCTCACTCAGAATGCCCAAGAGAAACAAATGAAAATAATCTGATAGGGCAGTGGTCTCCACATTTGAAAGGTCACACATCAGTATTAGTGGGCACCCAAAACTACGCGGATTCTCTGTCTTCTATGTAACTATAAGTAGATCTTGCATATTTCTGTGTGCCTGTTTCAAGTATGTAATAAGATATACACTGACAATTTGATAGTGGCAGTGTTTTAAAATAACAAGGATTGGATATGTAACATTTGAATTTGTCCTTTAAAAATTACATGAAGTAAAATCATTATGATTCCCCTCCATGATGACATTTATATGAAATACAGGCTATTATTCAATTCAGTTTAAAATAACAAAATGCAGAGCAATGAGCAGGACGAGCAGTCCTTCTGAGTTGTCCCTAACTGAGGGTACAGGATGCAGGCTTTCAGAATTATCCAAGGGACTATAGTCCTGCACACATCAATGTTGAGGGAAGACAGGTGTGTGGGTACCATGGGGGTGCAAGCACATGAAAGAAATCATGTTTTAAGTGGATCATTTCCTTAAATCCATTGGAGAATTACACTTTTTATGCAGGAGAAATTTTCTAGTTATAGTTAGAAAATATATATCTTTTCCAGAATGCATTTCAGAAGAAAGTGGCAGAGTTGAATGCTTTAGGAATGCCTGCATGCATTAACTCTCCAGGAGCACCAAGACAGCAAGAAGGGAAGCACCTGGCCTTCTCTACACTGTGCAGATCAAACATCTGTATTAATTGTAATATAGTCCACAGCCATACGCTTCACATAATTTGTATGATAAGGTTATGTTTCTATTTCTGTGCTAGTTTATCAGTTTCATTAGGAAACACTCACAAATATGTGAAGATTTCATAAAAGCATGTTATATTGAATCCTGTTAGCTTGTCTTCCCCAGCTGTGCCTCATTCCACAGATACCTGCCAAGTAATACTTGGTCCAGGGGGCAGAACAGAAAGCCTGTCCATCACACGATGATCTAGCATCCCCTCCTCAAATTTAACTCTTAGGAGAAAGGATGCTGAAGCAGCACTGGACTGCCCCACATGGAAAGCCACAAGTCATGATTTGTACCCTGGAGGAAACCAACTGCTCTCAGACTGGAAGTTCTCATTAAGAGAACATAAATCACAAGAAAAATAAAGGGGAAATTAATACATAAACAGGTAACAATGAAAGAGAACACAGTTGGGAAGAGGAAGGAAAGACTATAGGGCAGATTGGAGGATGAAACACAAGTGGTGGGGCTGGAGAGGTGGCTCAGTGATACCGCACTTGCCTGGTTTGTGTGTGGGGACCCAAGTTTAATCCCCAACACCATATATAGAACTAAGTGGAAGGAAAAAATTCAAATGAAAATGAAAACTTAACTTTTTCTCTCTTAAAAACATAAGTGGAGAGAACAATGTGAATGCAAGGCTCAGTGTTTCTTTAAAAAAAATCCTCAGCAGGCTCCCTTAGAGCTGACAGTGTGAGGTTCCTTCAAGAAAAAGGCTCCCTTTCCTGTCCTGACCGAGGAGGACATCACTTAAACATTTTGCATTCTACCATTGTTCACATATTGGATAACCCTGTAATACATGCTATCATCAAATGGGCCAGAGACTAGTGGAGAAAGCTGAAGTCAGTCCACTCTAATTAGTGGTGAGGACAGCAGTGGACAAGGAGGGCAGCTCTCTCACACCCTGACACAAGCTCAGACTGCTACAGACTGTGGGAACAGATACAGGCTGCGGGTAGGAGGTGGACATCTTTATATTCTCAGGTTCAATATGGACACAGGCATGCATATTGTGCAAATACTGTGATTTATGTCCTCCTTTTACAGAGGTGCATCAGATACATGGAACAGAATATTGGGTTTGTTGCTAACATACATGTCCTTTTCACCAACATTTTTCCACTAATGTTGCCTTTCTCCTTGACATATTGAAGAGATAACTCCATTTGATCTTTGGAAATCAGGGAGGGGAAAGTGCTACTCTCATCAGTTAGATGTTGCTCTCAAGGAATTGCTTAAACCTGCTTCTCCCTGGAAACTCCCAGTAGCTAAAGTACATGCTGAAGTATTGCTACCACCGGTTTAGCTTATGGAATTGAAATTGAGGCAAAGCACATCTTCATAAGACAAAGCTATTCGATATGGTCTGGAATGTGATGTTAAACTTTCCTTATAAGTCAATTATTTGAACAAAGAACATTATTTCCTGCTGATTAATTTAAATTTGTTTTGGTTTATATAATTATTTCAAATTATTGCAAACATAGAATTAAATGCTTAAGTAGTAGTTTGAATTAATTTATACATAAAAGAAAAGGAAACCCACATATACATTAATACAATTCATTATTTAGAACTTATCTCTAAGTTGGCTAAATATGAATATGAATTAATAATGTTGAGGTAGGAAAGAAGCAGATGATATAGCAATAAAAACTTTGACAATTCATATATCAGTTAATGAAATTCATTACACACTGAGAAATAGATGAGAACTTAAAATTTCTTACTGGACTATTTTTCAGGAAAAATTCACCACAATTTCATGAGTCGTAAAGTTAAATTGCTAAAGAAATTAAGAAGAAAGATTCCCTTTGCATTACAGAAAACAGTTCTCTAAATTTTTGAGTGTGATTATAGAAGGAGAAATAATTTAGGGCTACTAAAATCCTAAGACAATTTATCTGTTTTGTTCCTAATCCAAACCAGAAATACCTACTCACCCCCTCATTTTGCACCTGTGGGATAGAAAGGCACTTACCTACAGACTACATGGGAATCAGGACACCTGAGAAGATCCTGCAAGTTCTAAGAAAAGGGTGCCTAAATCATCTCACTATAGGCTTTTAATTTTATCATCTGTAAGGTGACAAGATCCCATGGTAGAACACAGATCTGTGGCTTCCCCAGTGGAATAATTCATGTGTGTCCTATTATTACATTATTCTCTGTTGTATAACAGCAATCTGGGGAGTGTCAAAGTAAACTTTTCTCTAAATTCCCTTAACACATCTGTGAGGGACCTGAAGGGACCCAATCATCTAGACTACACGAATTCTCTTATATTTTTTAACTTGAGATTAAATTAGTTTAAAAACATTTTACAAATTGTAATGTAATACATTAGAGTCCATCTAGAGTAATCACTCTAGACCAAGTAATTACTGTCACCTCTCCTGGGTTCCCAGTGGCTCTGAATGTCATTTTCTTTAAATGTGAGGCTGTCTTTCCTGTCCACTCTCACACTGATATTGAGCTTAGGATATTATTTGCCATTTTTTCTGTGATTTCCAATACTAAACTTCAGGTTTACAGTTCTGATGCATGACAGAAAGATTAAAATATCACTCTGGCCACGAGTAAATAAAGTAAACATTTTAAGCAAATTTTGTTTCCTTCACCAGGAAAGAAATACACTAAATGTATATGTACACTAATGTGTCATATACTAAATGTATTAATAATGTACAGTCCCTCCAATTTGATGACACCAGACTCCTTATGTGAAACACACATCTCTTCTTAGAATCAAGAATCTTTCCATTGAGTGAGAATTTTCAGAGCAAAATGTAAGAGAAACTATTATTAAAAGGCAAGTATAATGTGACCAAAGAGCTCTCAGGAAATACAGGAACCTGAGGTTTTAAATTTGAACATCTTATGAAAGAAATGATATGAGAATTTGAAGGAGTCTCACCTTTCCATAGTTTATGAAATAGATGAGGAGGGAGTCCAGAAAAGGGACTCAGTTTTCAGTCTGTTTAAACAAAGTTTGGAAGAGAAAAGTTAAATGTACAGAACTATATATTTTTAAATACCTAGCTAGACTACATAAGGAAAACTGAATTAATTGGCTTAATAAAGAATGCTGTAAACAATGCATGTGCCCATAGAGTGGGGCTCAACACATTGGATTCTCAGCCCAGATCTTTATTTATCTTCTTTAACTAGCATTATGTTATTTTTTGTGATTTCTTATCAGACAGATTGAGCAAAGTATGTGAAGGCATATTGGGTGGTCTTCCACAAACAATGCTTGGGGAAGTTTTGTCCATTCTCAGCTTCCGAGAGGCATATCTATCAGACAGAACAACAAAATAAGTTTGATTTTATCTCAAGTGACTATCTGCTGCCAAGGTTTATAATGTCACCAAAATATGTCAGGAAAATGTAGATTTATATGCTTCAAGATATTTTTTTCCCAGAAGAAACACTGAAAAATAAGCATGAGGCTCTGGGGATGGAGTTCAAGGGTATGGCACCTGCCTGACATGCATGAAGACCTGTGGGTGATCCAAGTGCTGCAAAAAACCATAAGCAATGAAAACAGCAAAGTGTTTGATACATTTTTTTAACTTTTTGTCTATTTATTTATTTATTTATTTTTACTAAGAAGCTGAGTTGTTTTACCATCATAAATTTGT
Source organism: Aplodontia rufa (assembly GCA_004027875.1). NCBI lineage: Eukaryota > Metazoa > Chordata > Mammalia > Rodentia > Aplodontiidae > Aplodontia > Aplodontia rufa. The sequence continues at coordinate 16,284 of PVKS010028848.1, forward strand.
ATAAAATAATATTATGATATGCATTTGATCATGAACCATAGTTACCCCCACATTGTCCACACCACTCTCTTGATTATTTCCTTGATAACAGATATAAATGTCCATACACACACACACACACACACACACATATATATAACACTTCCATAAGAGATATAAATACATAAACATAATCTTATATAAAAGACATATATCTTATATATATAATATTATATGTGTGTATATATATATATATATATACACACATATAAGATTGAGCATTTTTCAGAATAAAATGATTGTATACATATTTGTCTTCTCAGGTGGCAAAGAAGATTCCTCCCCATCTTCCCTCTGTCTCTCATCTCCGTGCCTGTCTCCTACTTCCTCCCCAAATAAGAGTTGTTTTTTTGAAAGGACACATAAGGTTGATAAAAACTTAGCCATGCTGACTAAAAGGAAAAGAGATAAGTCCCAAACCAAGAAGATGGTAGAAAAAGAGATATTACAAAGACATTTCTGAATTCCCAAGCATCATCAAAACTTATTTTGAAAATTTGTATGAAAATAAACTGCAAAATCTAGAAGATGTTGACTAACTTTGAGACACACACACTTGCTCAAATAGATCCAGGAACATATAGAAAGCCTAAGTGAACCAAAATTAAGTAATGAAATTGAAACTGCAATTCAAAGCCTACCAAAAAGAAAACTCCAGAATCAGATGGATTCTCTAAAAATTCTACCACACCTCTAAAGAAGTACTAACACCAGTCTTCCTCAAATTATTCCGTCAAATTCAAAGGGACAGAAAATTCCCGATCATATACTATGAAACCAATATAACCCTGATAGCAAATTGAGAGAGACACATGAAAGAAAGAAAACTACAGAACAAAATCCCTGATGAGTGTAGATGCAAAAATCCTTTATAAAATATTAGCAAGCCATATTAAAAACCACATTACAAAGTTAATACATCATGATTAAGTGGGGTTCATCCCATGAATGTGTGGAGAATCGATAGGTGCTCATCATCATTGCCCAGTAGAAAGATGGTGGGGAATGAATTGGTTGAGGGCTTCAATCAGGATGGGCTAGGAAACCTGGAGCTGGGTGTGAATTGAGAAGGGCAATCCCTCTTGGCCAACGTAGTCTTGGGTGCTTCCAGATTAGCAAGTAGGGTGCAGGCTGGAGTTTAGCATCTTCTCAGATGGGCCTGATTGTGCAGTGTACAACTTATTCAACTGTGTAGGGGAGCCCTGGGGGAGATGACACAAAGAATATGGATGAAAGAGAAGCAAGGGTCAGATTATTAGACTGTGCTGGCTAAGGGCAGGAGTGGGCTGTGCTAAAGATGCAATCACCCTTCTCTCCAAATTCTGGCTTGCTAAAAGGACCAGAAATAGTCTATAATCCTAGGTTTATCTCTGAGATGTGACCTAGGAGACCAGACTGTGTTCAAGGGCTCATTCATTAACTCATTCTGCAAATATGCCTCACGTGCTCACAATGTGTCCGTGGACTTACTGGCCACTGCCTATAGCACTGGCATGGTCTGTGCCCCTCCTGAGGGACAGCCTTTTGGAGTCCAGGGCCCAGGACACCAGGAGGAGTTTACTGAAAGCCAACAGAAGCCAGCCTCCCAGGAGCATTACAGCTGCAGCCTGCCAGGAGGAGAAAAGGAGAAAGAGTCAGGACAGGGAGCAGATCCACCTCCCTCTGCTTAAGGACCAGCTACTGCATCCTCAGAACATCCCCAGAGTTCTGTACCATTATGTCTCTTTTATTCAAACAGCCAGTGGTCCAGGGAATGAGAGTCATTTGCCTCAGGACACAGGTGATTCAATAGTACAGCCAGAATTGAGGTCCAGATCCACCAACCACCCAAGTTGATCATTACAGATATGCACATTAATTAAAGTGGTTTCCAGCAGAGGGCAGTACATGGCTGTGAAGAAGAGGGGCCTTTTCCTAATTTGGGCAATGGTGCAGCATAGGCTGTTAGCTGCCTCGGAATTTTCCTGATGTTTTCCTGATGTTTACCCACCCACACCTGCAGATTCAGATTGTTTTGGAGGTTCCTGGAACTTGGCATTTGTGCAAAGTTGACAACTGTTTCTGAAGGGCACCAGGTTTGAGAAGATATTACACTTAATGGTGCACTCAAAGCACTGGGACACCTGGGTGATAAGAAAAGGACCCTCAAATCGATTCCACTGGAGGCAGTTTCCCCATCCTGATGGGTTGATTGTGCCCCAAGGGCCCAGCAAATTGAGGAGTACAGGTCTCACCTTCTAGGCAAGTTAGGAATAGCCTCCAGGCAGGTGAGGGTTACACAACTCTGGTTCCAGCTGTTACCCTGAGGCCAGGAACAGTGGGTGAAGATGCCAAAGGAGAAGGTGGGGTTCTGTAACCAGCCAGTGGGTATGAGGCTGCAGTGAGAGGCAGGCCCAGAGCTGCCCACACGTCCCATCATCAGGAAGCATTGGTCACCTAGGGGTCAAGGGCAAGATTAGTGGTGGAAAACAGTGGGACAAGGTTCTCCCAACCTGGGGACCTGGTTCTGTGCTCCCACACCAGGTCATCAGTGCCCCCCTCCCAGTTTGGGGACACAGTGGGAGATGGCAGTAACTATAGTGACTGGAGGGGCAGGGACGTGTGCCAAACAAATTTTGGAAGATGAACTCCCAAGTCCAAGAATATAGGTTAGAGGTCGAATAGACCTGGACCCTGTACCTGCACCTTCTGCAGGGCATGTCATTGTCTAGTGCTCCATGCAAGTCCCCTCTTCTTTCATCCACTCATTCATTCTCAGCCCAGTAAGCTCCACTCTGCAAAGGGCTGCAGTTACCCAGAGGGCCCAACTTTCAAAATTCACACAAAAAACCTTTGGTTCCTAAGTCACCACCAGGCCCTTAGCTATCTCCTCGCATGCTTGATGGCTTGACAGATGTCATTCTGTTTTGAGGTCTTTTTGCAAAATCAGTGTTGGTGTGTGTGTGTGTGTGTGTGTGTGTGTGTGCGCTTTTCCTTTATGGGGTGATATTCTTTTATGTACTGCATTCTCATGATTTAGGATTGTTTCATGTTGCTGTGTGACTTTTGGTTCCCAAAAGCAGACCCCACATGCCCCATTTAATATCCTCTCCTTGGAGGCGAATATTTGACAACTTGAGTTTTGGAGGGACACAAAGATCCAGCGAGATGTGAATCTGACTCACTCATCCTTCTGTTTGGATTCTATTTCCTTTTGGACATTAGTCTATCAACCTATAATGGGATGGGAAGACTGTGTAATTTAAAAGAATGGAAGCTTACTTCGCTCATGATTCTGGACTCGGGGAACTTGAAAGCATGGCACTGCATCTGCTGAGGGCCTGAATTGCACTGGTGTTTTAGGCACTGGAGGGGCAAGGATCAGGCGCCAATCTGTGTCCATCACCGGGCTTGGAGTCCTGTTCCTGGGATGGCCCCAGGGAAGCGGCAGGGTCACCGTGGGAGTAGCAGGAGGGGGTGCCCCAGTGAACAGCCCACTTCAGGCCCATCGGTTTGTCCCTAGCACCCATGCGACCAGTGACTTACGTTGCCTGGACACCTCCTTTCCTTAGGGCCCTCTCCTCTGGCGCCCAGGGCGCTGGTTCCCATGGTGACAGGACGCTTACCCCGGAGGCTCCACCCCCAAGTGGCTAGGCTGCACACAGCTGGCCTGGGCAGGTGCAGAGGTCCCAATGAGGTGGAGGCTTTGTGCTAGCTGACTTGGACATCCATGTAGATTGCTAGCTAGCTGCCTGCAGTCCCGACCCACTGGCATTAGGTGGAGGCTGTGCCTGGCAAGGGCCGCTTAGTTTCTGCCTAGATGAGGCCTAGACAGAAAAGTTGGCAAAGTTGGCCAAAGAAGAGGTGGGGTCCCATTGGATGCCCAGAGCTCTGGGTCAGCAGTGAGGGGCTTTTTGGTTTAAGTGTCTTTTCCCGGAGTTGGGATACTGGGGAATCCCTCCAGGGACTTGGGAGTGTTTCTTGTGGGAAGACCCAACAGAGGGCGACCAATGGATCCCCCTCACCCGGTTGGCAACTTGGGAGTGGATCCCAGGAGGGATCAGATGCCCTCGGCTTGGGGTCCACTGGATCCCCAGCCATGCAGTGACGGGGAAGGTGATTCACCAATGGGAGTAGATCCTTCTACTTGCACATCTATCTGCTGTTGGGAGTGAATTCTGAGACATCTGGTGGCCAGTAAGAGGGTGATCCCTGGAGATCTGTACCCAGCCTGTAGCTTCAAGGTTCTGGACACCCTTGAGGCTAGGATGCCTGGGAGGTGGATCATGGGCAGCTAGGGTGCGGGAAAAGCTGGGAGTCAGGAAGCAGGGTCTTCATGCTGCAGCAAGGTGTGGGTGAGAGAAGAGTGCTGGCTCCAGGCATCAGGCTCAGCTTGCATCCTCTCCAAGGGACCTGAGCTGTTCCCAGCTAGTATTTCCAGGGAAGAGGAAACACTGATGTGATTAAGGCTCAGTGCCACTGAGCCTGTCAGTATCTTGTAGTACCTGCTTGGGTGCTGTTGTGCTGGGTGCCACAGGTGGAGCACCTGGGAAGGGAAGCTATCTATTGACCCTTACACCACCCAGCCTGACCTTTCCTCACCCTCAAAGCAGGGCATTCACTGGCCTCTGATCCAGGTGCCAAGGCCCTGAAAACCTGCTCTTCCTCAGGGAGCAGGCAGGAGACCTGTGCAAGACACCTAAGTGTCCAGGGCTTCTTTCAGGCCAGGACTGAGCTTTCTCTAGCCAGGAGCTATTACCTTTCGGGAAGGGGAAAGACTATACCTGTTGCACAATGAAAATGCTTTTTCTTTGGAGACTCTTTGTGACATTGGACATCCAAATCTTTTTGAGCTCTGGTTTCCACTTATGACAACATGGGGTGGGGGATACCACACTGTCCCCATTGGGGGGCTGTCATAGCTAATAGACATATTAGGGAAAAGCATTTTTACAAATTTTAGTATGTCCCTCCTTTCCTATGTTCCATCCTCTAGGCTTCCATCCACTACTTATTTGAGGGAAGGCTCCAGTGACCCAACCTGTTGTCTTTTTTAACTGAAGGCTTTGAGAGATGTTTGACTTAGATTGTGGATTGTGACTGTGGTGTGGTGCTGGTTTGATACTCGACTTCCTCATCTGTAAAATGGGGTTTTAAATGTTCCTCCTTATTCAAAGGGCAGTTCTCTGGGTTTGGTGAATTAGCACCTACAAAGTGCCAGGCACTGGGTTAGTTCTGATTGTGCTAAGGAAGTGGGGGGGTATCACTTACCATCATCACCTGTAATCAGGATGTGTGCCAGGCAGGGGTTCCAGGCCAAATCTCATGTATGTGGGCGAGGGAATGATTGGAGGTGACAGTAGAGCAGAGTCTTGAAGATGAGTAGAAGTGGGTGGCAGGAAGGGGTTGCAGAAGGAATTGTGTCTGCTCCTTGAAGAATTGCATGATAAACCAAGCATGGTGATGCACACCTATTAGTCCCATGGTTTTGGGAGCCTGAGGATCACAAGTTCAAATCAACCTCATGAATTTAGTAGGACCCTAAGCATCTTAGTGAAACCCTGTCTCAAAATAAAAACTAGAAAAGGCTGTGAGAGTAGGTTATTAGTTCCAAACCCCTGGAATTGATCCCTATTACAAAGAGAGAGAGAGGAGAGAGAGAGAGAGAGAGAGAGAGAGAAGAGAGAGAGAGTGAATTGCATGATAATTTGCATGCCCAGAACACAGGGTGTGTTGACCGATTAAAAGAACTGTGGGCAATAAATGTTCTCTCCACACTGCCTGCCACTCCTAGTTAGTATACCCAAACATGAACATACAAGGATAGAATATCCCCCTGTAGGAGCTAACACTCCTGTCCCCAACTCACCCATACAGATTGTAGGAATGGTAAATACAGATGAGTCACTTCCCCATTGGAATACCAGTTTCTTCCTCTGTAAAATGGGAGGTTTGGAGAGAAAGTAAGGAACTTCCAAACTCTTTAGCTTTCCAGTCTGTTTCCTCATTTCCCAAGTGAGGATAATGAATAACACATACATGATAGATAGAAATGCTAGGAAGACTGAATGAGAAAAATGTGTAATACTACCAGCTTAGATCATGTGACATTTTTAACAAGTGGATTTACTATAATTGTAATTTTTTAAAATCATTGTCTGAAATGGCTGCAGTGGGTTGAAAACTGGATTTATACTTACCAGGAACCATTTAGTAGTCCTAGAGAAAGGTGTCACTCAAACCAGGAGCTTTAGGCTGGACATTGAAGCTTCAAAGGAACATAGTTACCACAAACACTATCATCAACATCATGATGATCACTATTATTGGGCAGTGGTCTGTAGGTTACACATAGATTCCATTTACACTATTTCTCTTATACTGTTTAACCTGCTTCTTCCCTTTAGAGAAGGTGTATGAAGTTCAACCCCCCACCGTGTACAGAATGAAGTCTCTGAGCAACAAAAGACACATGAAAAACTAAATGAAAATCTCTCTCTCTCTCTCTCTCCCTCTATCTTTGAAAAGAAAAACAGAATTCTGGTGTGTGTCCACATTCCCTTCCGCCTTGTCCCAGCACCTCCTGGCCTAGTGCCCACCTCTTCTCACCTTCAGGTATCAGAACTTCAGCAGCATCAGGAGGTTCTTCAGTTTAATAGGGAGACTTCTCCTAAATTATCTCTGCAACTGATTGAAGCAGCAGTAGTTACTAAATTTCATAGATATCTTGCTCTGATTTACATTCTGGCCAAAAGGGTCCTGAGGAGAAAAGACCCAGGTCAGGAAAATCTATCCACAAGCTAAGGAAGATGGGGGAGGACTACTGAGCATACGGTAGGAATGAATCATGTCACAAATTGCTCAACCACAGTATTACTTTCCGCCTTTTATGCAGGGTAGGTGGAGACTTAGATGTTATGTTTGCACATCCCTAAGACACACAGGTTTTAAATAACTCACATTGACCCAAGACTCACCGTGTCTTAGGCACTGGGCCAAGCTCATGGAATCCTCAAGACAGCTCCACGAAGCAGCCCAATTTAAGGAGAAAGTGATGAAATTGACATTTTTGTGGGTCAATGAGGGTCAAATATTATGAGTTTCTAATGGTTTCAATTAAATTTGATGTTACCCCATTTAACAGGTTGGTGAGCACAGTTTTGGGATTGTTGAATGGTTTACCAAAAGTCACACAATGAATAAGATTGGGAGTCAAGGGCTTGTGGCACAGTGCTAACAGCACTTGCTTGGCATGTGAAAGGATGCTGGTTTGAATCCCATCACCACGTACACAAAGAAATGTCATAGCAATGAAAGCCACATGAAAAATTTAAGAAAATGACTTCCCTTTTCTCTTTCCATATCGTTTAAAAAAGCTTGGGAGTCAAAATTTTAAGCTATAATGTGCTCTGACTTAAGGATGACTCCAATTTAGTTTTGTCTGAATTTAAATGTTTTGAATGATTTCCTTGACCTATGGTTTCCCAGAGAATTAGGGAGGAATCTTCTCTTTGGATCTTTGGGTTGCTTGAGAATTTATTATATAGGAGAAACTCTCTTTCCCCAGGTAATATTGGGACATGGCAACACATACATTTATGGAAGGACTTTAATCTTCAAGGTATGTATAGCTCCAATCTCATCATCCTAAAAAAGGACAAACAAACCTCATTAGCTTCACATTCCCAAACCTCTCCCAAGACCAGATGAAAAGCACCCAACTCGTTTCTCTGGACCTGGTCCTTTGCTTTGTTTACCCAGAGCATCAAATGCTGGGAGTATGTTCACCCAAATAACATTGTTCTTCCTAGACTAGACCTGTAAGGTGAAGTATTGAGGGGTCTAGCTGTCCTCTCTGGGTTGGATTATTGTGAGATTACAGGCCAGGCTTTGGCTGCAGTGATCTAAACTCTCCTCATGAAGTCAATAATGAATTTCCAGCCCTAGGCTTGGTTTTGGAAGCTGCAGAAGCAACTCAGAAAAAGAACCAAGTTCAAGTCAGAGCCATGGATCTGAGTTGTGCCTTTTCCCTAGAAGCCCCCCATGTGAAAGTAGATAAATGCTCAACTTTCCTTCTGCTGAGTCTTGATACTGTGAGGCTGAGATGAAGCCACAGACACTCAAGGTAGGCTATTACAAAGATCTCTGGAGATCTTTGTTCCCTGAGCCCCCATCACTTAAGGTGTGTTTCTCACCAACACAATCCATGTTTGTGCTTCTTGGCTTCCTGGTAGTGTGATCCTCTGCTACCCCTTCTATCTTTACTTTGAAAAATAATGAAAATCTACTCCTTTTCTCTCACTTTTGCACTCTCTCTCTCCCCTCTATATCTTTTCTCTTTGTCTTATTTTCATCATTTCTACTTCCATTCTGCTCTGCCTCCTAATCTAAAAGTTCTTCTCTACCTTCCTATCATAATTTCTGTGCTTATAGGTGTCTACAAACTCACCTCCTACAAGGTGTATTTGTTTTACAAAACTTGTGTCGCCATCGTTAATACAGGAACACTTTTCTGCTGTCATTCTCATTTTTTTTTGTATTGAGAAATTTCTTATTGAACAACCATACATGTTTTCAAAAAAATAATATAAAATGTGAATAGGTTCTGGATACTAGATTTACCCCCAGGAGGGCCCCACAGATTACCCACCCTTATCTCTCCTTTCCCCTTCCCAAAATATCTCTAAAAAAGTATTAGGTTGTATAACATTACACCTTATATGGATTTAATACATGATAATAAACCACCTTTCTGAATGGCCAGGGTCAAGTTCCAGCCTCCACAGATGAGTGGAAATATTTGACCCTAAGTTCTCTGAGTTAAGCTGATTTTACTCAGCATAATTTCTGCCATAGCCATCCATTTACCTTCAAAGGCTGCAAGATCATTGTTTCTAATTGCTACGTAAAATTCCATGGTGTATATGTACCACAGTTTTTAGATCCATTCGTCTAGTGAGAGACATCTGGGTTGTTTCCATAATCTAGCAATAATAAATTGAGCTACTATGAACATAGATATTGTTGTGTCACTATAATGTGCTGATTCTAAATCCCCTGGAAAAACATTCAGGAGTGGAATAGCAGGATTGTATAGTGGGCTCATCCCTAGTTTTTGAGGATTCTCCACACTGCTTTACAAAGTGGCTGCACCAGTCTGCAGCTCCACCAACAGTGGGTTAGCGTGCCTATCTCTCCACAGCCCCTCCAGCATCTATTATTGTTTATTTTCTTCATCTTTGCCATTCTGACTGGTGTAAGGTGATATCTTAATGTGGTTTTCACTTGCATTTCTCTGATTACTAGAGATTTAGAGCACTTTATCATGTACTCATTGGCTTGATGAATGTTCTCTGGTGAGAAGTTTCTATTTAGCTCTTTGGCCCATTTATTAATTGGGCTGTTAGTGTTTTTGTAATTGAGATTTTTGAGGATTTTGTAGATTCTGGATATGAGACCCCTGTCAGAGGAATCATAGCCCATGATTCTCTCCATTTCCATAGGAAACCTCTTGACTCTTTTGATTGTTTCCTTGGCAGTACAAAAGCTTTTTAGCTTTATGGCATCCCATTCACTGATTTTTGACTTTACTTCCTTCACTTTTGGAGACATGTTGAGAAAGTCTTTGCCTACTCCCAAATGCTGAAGTGTTGGACCTAA
>PVKS010028849.1:0-25974 GCA_004027875.1 Aplodontia rufa
CACAAAAGAAAGGAAGTGACAGTGATCTTCTCTTTAAGAAACAAACAGAAAAACACTGAAGCTCATGAATGTGACCTTTTACTGTGAATGAAATGTGAAACCTGTGAATGAAAATGTACTTTGCTTATGAGAAAAGGTATCAGTCACAGAAGAAAGCAAATGATGCAAATATACCTTGTTGCTGTTTTCTAGAATGGCTTACACCATTCCTTCATTTATTCCTTTTGTTCATTTATTACATAAATATTTATTAAGTGTTTGTTATATGTGTGCCAGGTTTTATTCTGTTCACATGGGGTTAAAATCAGTTAACAAGAGGCTGGAGCGGTGGCTCAGTAGTTTTGGTGCTTGCCTGGCAAGTGCGAGGACCCAGGTTCGAACCCTAGCACCACGTACACAACTGAGTGTTGGAGCAACTAAGGCCATGTGAAAAACTAAATAAAGTTGTTTCTCTCTTTCTCTGTCTCTCACTGTCCCTCTCTCTTTAAAAAAAAAGAAAAAAAAAGAAAAATAAAATCAGTTAACAAAACAGGAAAGATGCTAGAAGGTAAAAATTTCTGCTTTTCTGTAGGTAGTATTCTAGCAAGGACAGGCAGAAGCAACAGTGAATAGCAAGCTTAACAAATATGCTAATTAGACTGTAGAAAAGGAGGTGATGAGTGTGGGGGGGTGTGAACAGAGCAAGTTAGGGGGCATCAGGACCATGTCCGAGTGTGTTGAGGGGAGTAGGATGGGGGATTAGGGAGGGTTGAACCTTTCTAAACTGCCCAAGATGTATAGATCTGGGTAGGTGGTCCCTCTTGAATAACTAAGTGACAAGACCACCCCTTTGTGTTCTCCATTTTTTCTTTTCCTCTTTCACCTTGGCTCTTCTGTTAATTGACATATTTTCCCTCCTCCTACTTTCTCCCTCCCTACTTCCCTCCCTCTTTCTGTGATTCTGGGGCTCAAATCTAGGGCCTCACAAGCAGGCTACCACTGAGCTGCACTCTGTATTAGTTTATTTTCTGTTGCTGTAAAAACTACTGGAGACTGGATTACTTATAAATAAAGGAGGTTTATTTAGCCTTGGGGGAACATACTCAAACCATATTCCAACCGTAACAGTCTCTTATTCTAGTATTGCATGGCTTTCCCTCTCTACTTTCTTTATTGCATCTTTATCTCACTATTTAATTTCTTTAGTGTCAATCTTTTTATCCTTGTCATCTACACCCCTATCTCATTCTTTCCTCTTTCCTTTGATTTTTCTCCTCTTCCTTTCTCCAGACTTGCCACTCTTGAGTGAAGGAACATAACCTTGCCAAAGATCTGAGTACATGACTTCATGGAAAGGGAAAATGAGGGCTTCCTTTGTGAGGCTAAATGGGCCAAAAAGTCACTAGCAAAACTAAGCCTTATTGCTTATATTGTTTTCAGGACAATGTGAAATAAAGGTATGGTATAATTTTGAAGTGAAATTTCGCTAGGAATTTTACTTAATCCAAAGCAAATCAAGCAGTTCATTGTAAGTATATATTTCAAAAGGTTTATTCTGTAGTAAAATAAACATGCTGTGTCAGATAAACAAGTAAATTTTGTTTTCATGGAGCTCAGAATTCTCTTTCATGGCCACTAGATGGCAGTAGAGCAAAAGAAAAACATTCAAAGTGTGTATTTCCTTCCCCCCCTTTTTTTTAAAAAAATTGGTTCAACATAGTCATATATATTGAAGGGATTAGTTGCTACATATTCATACATGCATATGTAATGACAAAGAATCTTAAAAACCTGATCTTTGTCCAGGATTTCCGCTCTTTTATCCATTCCCTGATCTCATGTCTCCTGTGTAATTAATTTCCTCATGTTACATATATAAATGACCATATACATATATTTTAATTATTGAAATTGTTAGATTTATATGCCTGTCTGAGTATATTTTTACTTTTCATGGGAGTCAAGTGTACCTACATTACTGATAATCTCCCTTTTCCCTCACTCTTCTTTCTTCCTCTTCTCCCTCCCTACCCGCTTTATAGTTATAATTCCCCCAGGTTATGTGTTACTTCAAATTTGGCAGGTATGTATTTCATTGGTACAGGAATTTGGTAAATTTTTCCACAAAGCTACAACGAAGATGGAGTGAGAGCAAAATCTGTATAAAGAGAAATTACAATGGAAGTGTGATATGACACACATTACATCCTCATTTTGTCAAAATGTGTTTGGATTTGAAGTCTTTCTCTGTGTTTGAGTCTTTATAAGTTAGGGAACTATTAACTCTTAATTCCCAATATAGAAAGTTATCTTTGGTTGGTTAAAAGTTAATTTGACATTATTCTTAAAAATAACTTGATTTCTTTTTCTTTTCTTTTCTTTTTTTTCAACTTATGGTGTTGGGGATTGAACCTGGGAACTTGCTCATGCTAAGCACATACATACTTTATCACTGATCTACACTCCAGCCCAATTTTTAAGTGTCATTTAATTGATTCATTTAAGATCAGTTAGATCTCAGAGAACATTTAATGTGAAATTTGGGATCCCTGAGAAAGTCAGTTCTTCAGTGGCTTTTAGAAGTTTAGCAGGAAATTGAAGAGCAATGTTCTCAAGATCATCAAATAACAATAACAAATAATAACTGTATGGGAAGGGAGAGTTAAAGCAAATGTATCAAACTGTTAACAATTGGTGTAGCTGTGTGGAAGGCATGGATATTCATTATACTGTTCTTATAAATTTTCTATAGTTTAAATTTTTTTAAAACATGAAAAATAGAAAATAAAAAAGATTTATCACACAACTCATGTATAGGAGATCCATAGAAGGAATTATAGTGCAGCATAAGCACAACTACAATAAATATACCAAGCATATCAGTCTAAGAGGTTTTGGATGAAACCTACTATTCTAGCAAATCAAGGCCTAGTCTCTACTATGACTGGACCCCAGGCTAGTATTCATTCAACGCATACTTATTGAATAACTACTCAACGTGAGACTCTGTACAGGGCTTATTTATGGCAACCAATTTTGTAGACAAAGTTCCTGCTCTCCTGAAGCTAGGAAAGAGAGTAAAAAGCAAAGATCCATACCATAGATTATGTAGTGGTAAGTACTAGAAAGAAAATGAAAATAGAAGTTAGGACAGACAGACACAGAGTGTCAAGGTATTGCTGTTCCTTTAGATAGGGTGGTTAGATTAGGCCGATCTCTTGAGGTGACATTGGAGCAGAGGCCTGAGCAAGCAAGGTATGGACTCTGCATCTGGGAAGAATGCTCTAGCTAGAGGTTATGAGTCAGATGGACAAGCAGCCAATGTGATTCAATGAAGTGAAGGTTGGGAGCCACGTGAAAGACGAGGGTGGATAGTCACCATTGCCAGATGGTAATCTGACCTTGTGAGCCAGTAGGTGAATAGACAATGAGAAGAAAAGATCATTAATGCCCAATGTATGTTATCAGAAAGCACTTTGGTAGTTCCTCAAAAAAGTTGAACACAGTATTATTATATGACCCAGCAGTTCTACTTCTAACTATGTATTCAAAATCATTGAAAGCAGAGTCCCAAATAGATATTTGCATACCCATGTTCAGAGCAGCATTATTTATAGTATCTGCAAGGTGAAGCAAACTAAGTGTGTATTGACAAATCAATTAATAAGCAAAGTGTGATACTTACATACTTGGAATATTGTTGAAACTTAAGAAGGAATGAAATTCTGATACAAGCTGCAACATGGATGGAACTTGAAGGTATTATACTAAGTGTAATAAGCAGTATACAAAAAACCACCACTCTATGATTCTACTTATATGAGATGCTTAGAATAGACAAATTCACAGAGACAGAAAGTAGAATAGAGGTTACCAGGGAATGAGGACAGTAGGTAATGGGGAGTTATTTTTTTAATGGGTACAGCATTTCTTTTTGGGATTATGAAAAAGTTCTGGAAATTGTTAGTGGTGATGGTTATACAACATCATGAATGTACTGATGCCGTTGAATTGTATGCATAAAATTGTTAAAATGGCAAAATTTATATTATACATGTTTTAGTAAAACAAAAAAAACACTTAAATTTTCCTTATTTGTATTATCCTATCAAGGTAATTAATTTCCAAGGACTTTAAGATATGGAATACTTTCCAGGAATATATATATTTTTTGATATCAGGAATTAAACCCAGGGGTGCTTTACTATTAAGCTACATCCCCAGCCTTTATTATTTTTTGAGACAAGGTCTTGCTATGTTGCTATGATTGACCTCGAATTTGCAATCCTCCTGCCTCAGCATCCCTAGTTCTTAAGATTATGTGCAAATACCACTGCACAAGACTTTTCCAACAGTATTAACCATCAATTTTTACCCTCTTTTCTCCTTTCCCCTCCAATATGTGCAAAACAAAGACACATAGAACTAAATTGCTTTATTTACACTCGTTATCATCAAGTATTTTATTTATTGATTGATTGATTGATACGGGGATTGAACCCAGTTTCTGAGGCTTTCCTTGAATTTGTGATCTTCCTGCCTCAGTCATCCTCCAACCCCAGTTGCTGGGATTAAAGGGATTTGCCACTGCCTGGTTAATTTTTTCTTTTTTCTTTTTGGTACTGGAGATTGAATGCAGAGACTTTTTATTTTTTACTTTGAGATAGGGTCTTGCTAAATTGCTTAGGGCCTAAGTTACTGAAGCAAGTCTCAAGATTGTGATCCTCCTTCTTCAGCCTCCCAGGTTTCTGGGATTATAGGCCTGTACCACTGAACCCAGCCTAAATTTTTTTTTTAAAAGGAAATAAATAGATTTTTTATTTATGATTGTAAAGGAATTGGATATAAAGTAAATATTCAATAATGGAGAAATAAAGCGTTTAAAAGCATTCCTTCTATCAAGTACTTTGTGTTCATTAACATTATGATGACTTGTGAAAATGCTTATGAATAAATGTTAAATGAAATGCAAGCTATGAAATTTTATGTGGAATAGGGTCTCATCAGAGTTGGAAGAAAAAACACTCTAGAAACTAAAAATGAAAAGTCATTTACTAAGATATTAATGGTGTTTATCTCTAGATGCTAATGTTATGAATATTTATTTTTGTAATTTTTATATATTTGCATTTTCTTCCAATTGTTATCTTGACATACTTTAAAGACAAAATTTGAAAGACTAGCACAATGAACATCCATGTACCTTCCAGTTAGATTCAACAATTGTTTGTTTTCTCATATATGATCTATCAATCTGTATCTAATTTAGCTATATATCTATATCAGGAGTTGACAAATTATGACTCAAAGCCAAATCTGCCCTATCACTTGTTTTTGCATAGATTTGAATTAAGAAATGTTTTTACATTTTAAAACAGCAACATAATGGGTACATACAAAGTATCTTTGATTTTGTTTCTTGGTCTGCAAACCTAAAATTTTCACTCTCTGGCCCTTAACAAAAAAATTTCCAGCCAGGCACAGTGGTGCTTCTTGCCTGTAATCCCAGCAACTCAAGAGGCTGAGGAAGGAGGAAGATCACAAGTTTGAGGTCAGCCTCAGCAATTTAGTGGGATCCTAAGCAACTCTGAGACCCTGTCTCAAAATAAAAAAATAAAAAAGGCTAGAGACTTAGCTCAGTGGTAAAGTGCCTCTGGGTTCAATTGCTAGTACAAAACAAAAGCAAGAACAAAAACAAAAAAAAAATTCCAACCTTTGTTCTCCACACACACACACATACACACCCCAACAACAATTTGAAAGAAAGCTGCAGACATTATAACATTTCTGCTTCAAATACCTCATTATTGTATCTCCTAAAAATAGTATTTCTACCTAGATGTAGCATGATCATGATCACACCAAAGAAGGCAAACTATTATTTTGTGATATCATAAAATACCCATCCATATGCAAATTTATGCAATTTATAATTTTGCAAAATAAAAATACAAAACTTTATATCAATAAAAAAAAAATCTCTTTTTTAAAAACCAGATTTTTATAATGAGAATGAATTGTTCCCATAAATTTTATTATTCAAGGGATTTAGGAAAGCTTCTTTAACCAGCTGTTCCCCTGGGTATTTTAATTGAACTTTAATGTATTTTCAGGTCAAACAGCTCAAAGTCTGTGAAGCGTTCAGTATTGTTTGCTGTAGATATTAGCTGGACAAGGCAGGATACTGTATAATCTTCCTTTTCTTTATATTCATAAATTATTTTTGATATCTCTAATAATTTTTGTTTTTGTTATTTCTGGGGATTGAACTCAGGGTCTTATGCATTCTAAGCATGTGTTCTACCATTGAGTTGTTCCCCCCAGCCCAGTAATAATTTTTAAATTTGGACGTTTGTTATATGGTAGTTTGTCATATGATTCCTTATACCACTTTTGAATCTGACTAAAAATTTCCATAATAAAAAAATCTATGTATACATCACTGTAATAATAAACATCTACATCTACAAAGACAAAATTATGTTTACAATTTCTTGGAACCTTAAAACTTTGATGTGAAAATTATAAATGTTTGTGTGGACTTTTATTTTAGAAGAAAAAACATGGCAGTTAAGTCAAACAAAGCATAGAAAGAAAGACTGGCTTAAAATTTTGAATGGATTTTGAGAAAAGGCAACTTTATCCTTTGGGATTCTTGTTTTTGTAAACATTCCACTTTTTGCGGGATGTGAATCATGTGTTGGAATCACCTGATTTAGCTGTGGTATAACTAAGTCTGGAAGGTTTGGGGAAGGCTCTGTTTTTAAAATTCCTCACCACCAATCATGATTATGGTTACATGAGATTTGTGTCTTGAAAAAGAGATGCGTCCCAAAGCTCTGGAATTATTTAAACCATGTACTTTGTAAGCTCATCTTTGTTCTGTTTGAGCCATAATGTTATGTCTGCTTTCACCACAATCATATGGATAAGGAACTAGTAAGCCAGGCCTTCTCCAATCATACAATAGTGTAAACTCTACTTTTTTTTTGGGGGGGTACTGGGGATTGAACCCAGGGTGCTTAACTTCTAAGCCTTACCTCCAGCCCTTTTTAATTTTTATTTTGAGACAAAGTCTCATTAAGTTGCTTAGGGCTTAGCTAAGAGTTGCTGAGGCTGGTCTTGAACTTGTGATCCTCCTGCCTTAGTCTTCTGAGTTGCTGGTTTTACAAGTGTGTGCCACCATGCCCAACTAAAATTTGCTGTCTACAGTCAGTCAAAAGATCAAATTCTTTCTCTTTGCTTTATAAATAACTCAAAGATAAAATATTCTAATATATCTTTTAAAAAGTGGTGATAATCTTGCTGTATTTTGTATGTTATAGTAATAAAATTTTATAGTAATAAAATTTTTGGAAAGAGTTATAGTGAGCCTCTGAAAACTCTTAGGGTTAAAAATGTTGTGCTGCACTGGGGGTGTAGCTCAGTGGTAGAGTACCTGCCTAACATATGTAATTTGTTTGATTTCCAGTACCAGCTACACACACACACACAAAGAAAAGTACTGTTATATTCCTGAAAACATAAAACATACAGATTTTTAATATGCTCAATGACATATTAAAAGTTATTAATTATGGATTATTAAATTCAGGGAAGCCAGATGTACTTGAATTTGCTTAATAAATATTCATTCTTTTAGAAGGGAGTTGTTAGAAAACTTTTTTTTGAGCAGGAAGTGTATTCCTTTCTCTTCACATACTAATCTTATTATATGATAATGTATTTTTGATCTCAGCAACATAATCCAGTACTTCTTTTTTATATCCCTATTGTATCTGTTTGGCTTAATGTGGGTTTATGAAGCAGCTTTTCATCTGCTAATATCATCTAACACATGTCCTCTTTCCTTATTCTTTTTTTCAGTACTAAGGATTGAACCTGGGAGTGCTTTACCTTGAGCTATATTCTCAGCAACTTTTTATTTTATTTCAAGATCAGGTCTTCCTTATTTCCCAGACCTGCCTGGAATTTGTGATCCTTCTGCCTCAGCCTCCTGAGTAGCTGGAATTACAGGAATGCACCACAACATCTAGCTTAATGACACTTTATTTAGTATATAGTTATGGTTTAGACATGAGATGTCAACCCAAAGCTCCTGTGTTAATGCAGGAATATTCAGAGGTGAAATGATTGAATTGTGAGAGTTCTTATGTAATCAGCCCATCCTAGTTAGAATGTACTGACTGGAAGTTAACTGTAAGCAGGTGGATCATCATTGCAGTATGTTGGCCACTGGGGGAGAGGCCTGAAAGGATTCATTTTCCCTGCAGCCCTTTTCCCCTTCCCTTTCTTTGCTTTCTGGCTTCCATGATTAGAGCAGTTCTCCTCCACCGCACCCTTCAGCCATGTTGTACTGCTTCATCTTCAACCCAGAGCAACGGACCTGGCTGACAATAGACTAAACCTCAGGAACTGTGAGTCCAAGTAAGCTTTCTTTTCTCCAAGTTGTTCTTCTCAGATATTTTGGTCACAGAGACACAAAAGTTATTAACACAATAATCATTTCATTATCATTGAACTCAGGGCCAACCTTGCTGAAACGAATGCTTGGACTAAGCTTATCAAATACGTGTTTTCTCTATAACATCTGAGTCTTTTTGTACATTGAAGGACACTTCAGCATTATGCTTGGGACCATTTTAAACAGCAAGAAAAAGCATAAAATGTGAAAAATAGTGCTACTGTGTACACTGCAAAAAGGATACTTCTTTATAGTATGAGAGCTGAAATTGGAAGGCAGAGCAAAGCCTTGTTTTATCTCAGCTGGGAATGTGTTTAAAGAACAACTCAACTTTTTCACTGCTGGGTGCATGAGCATGCCTGCAAAAGTGCCATAAATATTGATTTTTGGAGATAACAAAATTTAGCAAATTTTCAAATATGGAACCTGTGAATAATAAGGATTGTCTGTATTTGCAGTTCCTTTGCCAAGTTCTGGGAGCCCAAAGATGATTAAGACTTAACTCTTAACAAGCTTAAATATTAATCTCAGAGGAGGGAGGTGAACATAATTAAATATAATACAGTGATAACCACTGTGATTGAACTATGTATGAGTAAGACATAAGATTTTCCAGGAAAATGCTCATAACTCTCTTAGTATCTATCTTGGAATAGTGAAAAGACTAATTGACTTTGAAATCAGATCTTGGCACCAGTTCTGGCTCTGCTCTGAAACAGCTGTGTGACAACATCCAAGTCCTTTAAAATTTTGAGTATCAGTCTTTTTATTGGAGAAATGAGAATGGTAATACTTACCTTCCAAAACTACTCTGACAAAGCAGCTAATACTGAGGTTGGAAAATAATATGCACTCAATTAGGTATTTGGGTGGGGGGGAACAGTAATGACTTGCTTTCCAGAGTGACGTTGGGCTGAAGTATAAAGAAGATGTTCATGGATGCACTGTTGTGAGCATTGAGCTGTTAAGCTCTTCATGGTTGTGTACTTTAAATGCCTCCCCACCACCACGAATCTAGTCATCTGTGGTGCTATGAACATAACAGTTACTGTCATTACATGTTGATTGGTTGAGTAAAATGGGAAGGATCCCTTTTTGATTTCTTTGCTAAGTCACATTTTCATAGCAACACATATTCTTGGCACATTATATATTTATCTTTGGAGATTTAGTCTGCAGTAATTGAACAAGAGAAAGCATGTGCTTCAGCTAGGACTTATGTTTCCCCAAGTTGATTTTGAATACAAAGGCATGGAAGAAAATAAAGATAATATGTGTGTGTGTGTGTATGAGAGAGAGTTCTTTTTTTTTTAAAGACAGAAGGACAGTGAGAGAGAGAGAGAGAGAGAGAGAGAGAAACAGAATCAATTTTTATTGAGTTTTTCACATGACCTTTAATGTTCTGACACTTAGTTGTGTATGTGGGTGTTGTGGTTTGAACCCGTGTACTTGTGCATGCCGGACAAGCGCTGTAACCACTGAGCCACTGATCCAGCCCCGAGAGAGAATTCTTAAGGAAGAGATTTTATGTAACATCAAGGATTAATCTTGGCAATGTCACACTGAGTGAAATAGTAATTCCTCTAATAATATATGCAAATATATTAATATAATCTGGAAAAATCAGGCAGCATCATTTTTGTGATATTCTTGCCAAAAATGCATCATCTAAACCAGTTGGAAGGGAATATCAGGAGAACCAAAATGAGGGACATTAATAAAGTACCAGGCATGGACATGTTAAATTATCAGAAATTCATAATGGTAAGGTTATGAGGAGCAAAGAAAGACTGAGAAATGTTGTAGATTAAAGAACACTAAAGAGATAAAACAACTAAACATAATGTGTAATTCTGGACTAGATTACATAATTGAAAAACTGCTATCAATAGTACAATGGGACAACTGACAAAACTTAAAAATGGACTATAAATAGTATATAAATATAGTATCAATGTTAAATTCCTTGTTCTTGGGAAATATGCAATGATGTATTAACAGAGAAAGAGGCATGGTATATACAACCTTTTTTTTTCAAATATTTGGAAAATGTTAATAATGTATAAATATATAGAATGTATACATATCTATCCATCAGTAAAGCTATATGAGAGTTTTTGTATTATCCTTACAACTTTTCTGTAAGTTTGAACTTATTTTAAGATAAAAAGTAAGAAAAGAAATTCTATAAAATAAGGCAAAACACAGGAGCCTGAATAGCATTGCACCTTTTCATAAATTTAAAACAGTAGAGTAGCTTAGATTAGTTATAGTAAAGTTAGATAGGATGAAACAACATACGAAGAAAGGATTCTGGGTACATAGGGATAGCATGATGGTTTCCCTGGGTGGGGGTTATTGTAGAATATTCTAGTTTTTGTTTTTGAGAATCTGTTTTTATTTTTTTATCTGATTTTTGTTTTTCCTTCACTTAGTTGTATTTGTGGTGCTGAGGTTTGAACCTGGTTCCTTGCACATGCCAGGCAAGTGCTTTACCACTGAACCATTTCTCCATCCCTACATCGTAGGATATTTGTGTTTTTGTTTTAATGATAGTTGGATTCATTGGAGATTAGTATTGAAAATAAGTAATTAGAAAAAAGAAACATGAACCAAATAAAAGAGGTCAGTGCACGGAACTTGATGAAAATGTCATGCAACTCACAATGTAGTTAATCCACTTGTTTAATCTGAGGGCAATAGAAAAAAGAAAAAAATAGGAAGTGAGAGAAAGAAGGGTGGCAGTGGGAAAGGGAGAAGCTGGAAAATCAAGGAGTAGGGAAAGATTCCTTAAGTATTTTGAAGGAAAAGGAAAAATAGAACAACTCTGGAGAGAATAAACTGAACAAAGAAGTGGGGAAACAGTGTATTTCCAAAAGAAGATACGAATGGATTGGAGGAGGCTGAGGACAGAGGGCTGGGAATGCTGAGGCAGAAAAAAGTGGTATTTGTGAGCTGTGAGAGGGACATTCTGTCTCCACAGAAAAGTGTCAGCCAAAGGGCTGGATTCCAGGAAAGGGTGGTGTGGTTAAGCAACATACCAAGGGCTGGCCTAATGCAAGTCTGACACTTAGCCAGCTGGGGTTTTCCAAAAACTTGGAGTGTTGTGGTCACTTCTGGCTTCTTCAATACTCCAGGCTATTAATTAGGAGGAACCACTAGATTAACCTGTGTCCATAATCACCTATGATGAGGACTTATGCACAGATGCTTCTTGTGGGTAATTGAGAGGACTCCTCTGGGAGCTGCCATCTTGTTTCAGCCTGCTGGTGCACAGCTTGGGAATGATGCATGCTGGGAGCAGGGAAGGGAAACTGGACTTTGCAAAGTCCACAGCACTTATCGAGGAAAGTTATTACTCCTAATTGTTCCTGCATTCTCTGGGTGCACAGTGATTACTGACCAGTGAATAACTGGCTTTGTCAGCAGTAAAATGACCAGACCAGTTTAGAAATGTTCAAGCTGTCTAGAGTATGGCAAAGTTTGTTCAGTCTTCCTTCTGTTTTGCTCTGTGACCTTTGGCAACAGCTGTACCACAAATAAAACCAACAAAAGGAAGTGCCTTTTATGGAAGAGTATAGGGGATTCTATTCTTTTGGTGATTCAGTCCATCCTAGTGAAGTAGGAAAATAAGTTCTGTGACCTGGATCTTGCCTGCCTCACTAGACTTTTCTGTAACTGTCCCTAATCTTAGGTGTACTCCTGTCATACTGAGCTAATTCCTGTTCCCTGAACAAATGATGCTTTTCTTTCATCACCCCCTCTTCCTAGAGTGTCCTTACTTCCCTCTCTTTGGGGGAATGTTTTATTTGCATGTCTGTCTTCCTCTACTTCCCTCTCTTGAGGGAAGAGAATTAAAATCCATGGTTAGTACATGTTAGTTAAGTGAATAATAAACACTTAACCACACACCAAGTAATTACTCTTCATCCCTTATCTTGTTTAAGCCTCATAGAGGGTAAGAATCCTTTGTTAAATCTGAGGTCATGAAGTGTTATGCCTATATTTTCTTCTAATAGGTTTATGGCTTAAACTCTTATTCTTAGGGCATCCATTCACTTTTAGCTAATTTTTGTACGTGATATGTGATCGGAATCCATTTTTTTTTTGAACTAGATATCTGGTTGTCACAGGTCCATTAGTTGAAGAAACTGTTTTTTCACTTTTGAATTGCTTTGACTCTGTTGTTGAAAATCAATTTGTCATAGGTTTATTTCTGAATTCTCAATTTGATTCCATTGATCTATATATTTAGCTTTATATCAGAATCACACTGTTTTGATTATTGTTTTGTAGTAAGTTTTGAAATTGGAATGTGTGCTCTCAAACTTGATTTTCAAGATTATTTTGACTATTTTGTGTCTCTGGCATTTCTGTGTGAGTCTTAAGATCAGCTTGCTAATTTCTACAAAAAACAGCAACAGAGATTACAAAATGGGATGTGTTGAATCTTGATAATTGATTTGGGTAGTATTGTCATCTGAACACACACTGTCCTTCTCTCTGTCATCTATATATGTTTGTGTGTATTCTGTATATATACACACAAACATATGTTTAAAATTTATATATTCGTATAATGTATGTATACACACATATATATTTTTTAAAGGGATAGAGTGAGAGAGAGTGTGGAAGAGAAAGAGAATCAATTTTATTTATTTTTTCATCTGGTTTTTGTTTTTTGAACACTTAGTTGTGTGTGTGGTGCTGGGGTTGAACCTTGCATACGCCAGGCAAATGCTCTAACTGCTGAGTCACTGTTCCAGCCCCTACACACACACACACACACACACACACACACACACACACACACACACACACATATTTTAAAAAACTTATTTTTGAAGTGCTGGGGCTTGAATCCCAGGCCTTGTGTATGTTAGGCAAATGCTCTACCATTGAGCTATAACCCCAGCTCTATCTTAATGATATTGTCTTCTAATCCATGAACATATGATGTGTTTCAATTTATTTTAGTCTTCCTTGATGGTGCTTTCCAGTTATCAGTGAATAATTCTTGACCTCCTTTCATTAAATTTATTTCTAAGTATTTATTCTTTTTTTTTCTTTGTAAGTCTAACTAAAGGTTTGTCAGTTTTGGATCATCTCAGTTATTTTTCTTTTAGTACTGGGGATTGAACCCAGGGGCTCTTTACCACTGAGATACTCCCAGTCCTATATATTTATTTAGAGACAGGGTCTTGCTAAATTGCTCAGGCTGGCTTTGAATTTGCAATTCTCCTGCCTAAAAATGTGGTATTTAGTTTTCACATATTTGTGAATTTCCCAAATTTATTTATATTTTTGATGTCTAATTTCATTGCATTTAGTTATAGACTATTCTTTGCACAGTTTCAATCACAGTACACTAATTGAGGCTTCCTTTTTGGCTTGGCATATGGTTTATCTTGGAGAATATTCCATGTGTGCTTGAGAAGAATGTTTATTGTGTTGTACGTTGGATATTCTATTGTTATTTAAGGTTTGCTATTTTATAGTGTTATCTTAGTCACTTTAGGCTGCTATAACAAAACATCAAAGGCTGGGTAGCATATAAATAAAAAGTTACTTCTCAGTTCTGGAGGTTAGAAGTTTGATATCAGAGTGCCAGCATGGTTGGGTTCTGGCAAGGTCCCCTTTCTATGTTGCAGATTGCTGACTTCTTCTTGTACTGTCATATGGCAGAAAGAGAGGTCTCTTTGTAAAGGCCCTAGTCCCATTCTTAAGGATTCCACACTCACATTTACCTCTTGAAGGCACCTTCTAATACTATCATATTGGGGATTAGAATTTTAGCTTATGAAATTTAGGGGCATATAGCCATTCAGTGCATTGCAGTGTTTTTCAAGTTTTCTATTTTTTTAATCTTCTACCTAACTGTTATATATATTATTGAAAGAGCACTAGGATTGGCCTTAACTTACTATCTCACTATGTCATTATCTATATATGCATGAATATGTAACAGTGATTCTCTCCAATATGTAAGACTATGTTGAACAAATAAAAAAAGAAAGTGAGTTATTGAAATCTCTAACTATTATTACTGATTTGTTAATTTCTTCCTTTAATTTTGTAAGTTTTTTTACTCATGTTATTTGGGACTTTGTTATTAAATGCATGTTTTTTCTTTTCCTTTTTAAAATTGGTGCAATATAATTATTCATATAGTGGGATAATATTTGTTTATGCACATAATTTGCTCAGTCTCCTTTCCCTCTCACTAATCCTCTTACTCTACTGATCTTCCTTCTATTATTACTATTTTAATTAGTACATTATCATTTTACATATATAAGTGGAATTCATTGTGGCATATTTGTACATGGACATAGCATAATTTGGTAGTTTATTCCCTAGTACTTCCACATGCCTCCCTCTCAGTCCTCTTTTTCTAGTCTATTAATCTCTGTTGTATTTTCCTGAAATCCACTGCCCTTTCCCACTTCCTGCCTACCACAACCCGCCCTTCACCCCCAGTTTCTACATAAGAGAGAAAACATTTGGCCTTTGACTTTCTGAGTTTGGCTTATTTCTTTTAGCATGATGTTCTCCGGTTCTATCCATTTGCCAGCAAATGTCATGATTTTATTCTTATGGCTGAGTAAAGATCCATTGTAAATATCTACCACTTTTTTTTTTAAGAGAGAAAGAGAGAATCAATTTTTATTGAGTTTTTCACATGGCTTTTGTTGCTCTGACACTTAGTTGTATATATGGGTGTTAGGGTTTGAACTTGTGTACTTACACATGCCAGGCAAGCGCTGTAACTGCCAAGCCACTGTTCCAACCCCTTTACCACATTCTTTATCTATTTATCTGTTGGTAGGCACCTAGGCTGGTTCCATAACTTGGCTATTGTAAATTACACTGCTACAGACATTGGTTGTAAATGTATATATGTTTATAATTATTATGTCTTTCTGATGGATTGACTCTTTTATCATCATGCCTTTGTCTTAAAGTCTATTTTGTCTGATATTTATATAGGATTCCAACTCTATTTTGGTTAGTTCTTGTATATCTTTTTTTAGTCAGTTTGTGCTACTATAACAATATCTGTACTGAGTGAATAGTTTATAAAGAGCATACATTTCTTTTCTCATGGTTTTGGAGGCTAGGAAGACGACGATCAAGGCACCAGCAAGTTTATTGTCTGATAAAGGCCTGGTCCCTCCACATTCAGGATGGTGTTTTGTTGCTGCATTCTTAGTGTGTGTGTGGGATTTTGTGTCTTCATATTGTAGATAGACAAGTGATCCAAATGCACATGAAGACCTTTTTATAAGGACCTTAATCCCATTCATGATGGAAGATCCTACATATTCTAATCATCTTACTCTTGAAGGCCCTGTTTCTTAATACTATCACATTGACAACACTTGAATTTTGAAGTAAACATTGAATTCATAGCACCATCTTTTTACTCTTAACCTTTATCTTTGCTTTCTTTTTCTCTCCACATTTTTTTATTGGTGCATTATAGTCGAACACATTGATGGACTTCATTGTTATATATTCATACATGCACAAAATATAAAAATATAATTTGGCCAGTATATTCCCAGCACTTCCTCCCCCCCTCTCCCTCCCACCTCTTGGTCCTTTTCCTCTACTGATCTCCCTTTGATTTTTAGGAGATCCATTCCCACCTTTGTTTTCCTTTTTTCCTCTCTAGCTTCCACATATAAGAGAAAATATATGACCCTTAACCTTCTGAGTTTGACTTATTTCACTTAACTTGATGGTCTCTATCTGATTCCATACATTTTCCTGAAAATGCCATAATTTTATTTTTCTTTATGGCTGAATAAAACTTTATTGTGTTCCATAGTCTGGCTGTTGTAAATTATGCTACTATGAACGTGGGTATGCGTGTATCACTATAGTAATACAACTTTAATTTTCAGGTCAAATACCAAGAAGTAGTATATAACTGAATAATATGATGGTTTCAAGCCTAGTCTTTTGAGGAGCCTTCATACTGATTTCCATAGCAGTCCTACAAATTTAGAATCCCATCAACAGTGTAAAGGAGTCCTTTTTTGTTCACATCCTCTCCAGCATTTATTAGTTGTATTCTTGATGACTTCCATTCTGACTTTAACCATGTCTTTGAATCTAAAGTGTGATATATAGACTTAGATAATTTTTAAAAGAAAATCCAGTTTGTCAGTATCTGCCTTTGGGAGTGTTTAGTCCATTTACAGTTAATCTGATTACTGATAAGGTAGGATTTATTCCAGTCATTTTTTTTTTCCTAAAGAGAGAGGGACAGTGAGAGAGACAGAGAAAGAGAGACACAACTTTATTGAGTTTTTCACATGGCCTTAGTTGCTCCAACACTCAGCTGTGTACGTGGTGCTGGGGTTTGAACCCGGGTCCTCGTGCTTGCCAGGCAAGTGCCGAAACCACTGAGCCACCGCTCCAGCCCTATTCCTGTCATTTTGTTATTTTGTTGCTTTCTATGTATCTTATATTTTTTTCTCCTCTAGTTCTCCATTATTGCCTTCTTTTGTGTTAGATGTATTTTAGCATAACATTTTAATTTTCTTGCTTTTTTTTTTAAGAGAGAAGGACAGTGAGAGAGAGAGACAGAATCAATTTTTATTGAAGTTTTCACATGGCTTTTGTTGCTCTGTCACTTGGTTGTGTACGTGGGTACTGGGGTTTGAACCCATGTACTTGGGCATGCCGGGCAAGCACTGTAACCACTGAGCCACTACTCCAGCCCCTTCTTGCTGTTTTAAACTACATTCTTGAGTTATTTTTTAGCATTTGCTCTAAGGGCTGTATAAAACATAACTTATTGTTTTACCATAAAATAATATAGTTTGCATTAATAACCAATTAAATTTCCATAGCATACCAAGCTTTGCTAATGGGTTGAATTTAATGTATTCTTTTAAGAGAAGGGTATATTGTTAAGTATGTCTCATTATGCCTTTGAAAGATTTCTCATGTTATTGTGTGTCAAGTCATGTGTTTCTTGCTTCAAAGAACTTTTTTTTTTTAAAGAGAGAGGGACAGTGAGAGAGACAGAGAAAGAAACAACTTTATTTAGTTTTCACATGGCCTTAGTTGCTCCAACACTTAGTTGTGTATGTGGTGCTGGGGTTTGAACCTGGGTCCTCGTACTTGCCAGGCAAGCACTGAAACCGCTGAGCCACTGATCCAGCCCCCCTTCAAAGAACTTTTAATTTAGTTGATGAGAACACACATATGTGAAAAGTCAAATGTCAATGAAATCTTTAAATACTAATACAAGGCAATGAGAGATGTAATATCTCTAAGGAAATGCACAACAACTTAATGACAGGATAAGATGAGTTGATGTAAGACCCATGACCTTAATTAGTCAAGAAAGACTTCATGGAGTAGATATTTAACTGTAGTTTGTGTGTGAGTGTACAAACTCTTTGAGATATAAGAAGAATAAATGGGACTCACCAAGCTAGTTTCTGTCTTTTCAGGGAAATGGGGCTGAGGACATCTGCTTACTTCTGTGTCCACAGCACCTAGAATATTGCATGATATACTGTAGATGTTCAGTCTGGGAATGTAGCTCAGTGGTAGAGTGTTTGCCTAGCATGCTTGAGGCCCTGGGTTCAATCTGAACTCTGGAAAAAAAATTGTACTGTAGAATTGTAGATGCTTATTAAATATCAAATACACCAATGAATGAGATTAGTTGCATAAATCAGTTAGGTGTGGAATTGGGAACATCAGCTTTGGACCTCCTGAAGGAGGAATAGTTATTAAGTCATTTGAGTAATAGTTGACTCCTTGTAAGGGGAGTTCAGTTGTTGTTATCATTAGATTATTGCCATTATTTCTGTGTGTGTGTGTGTGTGTGTGTGTCTGTCTGTCTGTCTGTGTGTATCGAGTGAGGGGGTTACTTCATTTGGTGGTCTTGTGTGTTTGATAAGCTCATATACCTGGTTTTTGTGATATGAGTTTGATATGCTCATGCCTCCAGGTACAGATTAATTTGCTAAGTCCGCAGGTGATCATTTTTTATTAGGATAATTAATTTTGGGGGGTCAGTTTTCTAGGCATATGGTGGATTTTTATACAATGTATAGAGTCATTCCACCTCAGCACATAAACTCAAAATGGAGTGGTTTATGGCAAACTACTGCTTTATAAAATGGAGTAATACAGGTTTAGGCATACCATGAGAACTACTGGGGTATACATCGTGGAGTAATTCAGAGCAGGATACAACTCTTTATTGTGATGTTTTGCCAATGGGTACTCTGAATCTTTGATTTAAAATTTACCTTAAGAAACTTGCACCATGATTCTATTTCTTGCTCATTAGAGAAAGAATTCTAGCTTAAGAGTGTGAGGTTAAATTCATGTTAATTGCTCTTGCAGAGCCAGTAGAGGGAGCAGTGTACCTATCCTTTGATTTCTGCTACTGAAAACTACATGGACAGGATACTACCGAAATAATCTAGATAACGGAGACTATTTTGTCTACGGAAAAGAGCTTGGACTATAACCTGGGCCTTTGGCAATCATAATTTCCTGTTAAGGTATTAGCAGACTTCTAGAATTGCTCCATTTCTGCTGGGGAATATGGATGAGGTGCTTTTAACTATTCTTCCATTTTTTTTTCCTTTAGCAAAAAAGTAATTTAAACGTTTTTGTACCAAGTTCACACAAAGCTGGCCTGAATAAACTCATCAACTGGATTAGATTCTCAGGATCTAAGATCATTTGCATGATGGGCTGAGCATTTTGCTTATCCTTGAGACCTTTGATGTGGCGGCGGCGGAGTGGGAGCTGGGATATGTTCTTTTTCCCTGACTCATCAGTTCCCATTGCACCAGTCTCCAGTGACCTTCCCGCACTATCTCCACTGCTGACTTAGCAGAGACAGGGCCTTTCCTGTTCTGTCTTGCCCAACTCGCTCCCACAGTGTTATTCTTCTTTAGCAGCAGGGTTGTGGGTTGAGTGAAGTAGACAGCCCCCCTGCTTTGACACCGCCACCCTCTTCTGCAACTGTGGGTTTGTGTAACATTTTGCTTGTTCTTTATCCATTGGTTCTTCCTGCATTTCCAGTTACTGGCTCATAATCTTATATAGGAGTACTTTCACATATCTCTTGGTATGGAAATAAATGCTTTAGTAATATCATCAGCCCATCTTCGCTAGCATTTCTTTTGGAACAGATTCCTTTGTGTTATTTCTTTTATTTACTTATTTTTTTAAGAGAGAGAGAGAGAGAATCAATTTTATCTGTTTTTCCATCTGGCCTTTGTTTCTCTGACACTTAGTTGTCTGTCTGGTGCTGGAGTTTGAACCTGGGTCCTTGCAAGGACCCAGGCAAGCTATTGTCAGGCAAGTGCTCCAATAGCTGAGCCACCACTCTAGCCCTCTCTATTTTTTAAATAAGTTTAAATTGCTTCATTTCATGTAGAATTCTTATTGCTTATGGCTTCTCAGTCCAGCTAGATAGTACATTAGTACTTGTGGCTGAAAATAAAAAAAATTTTTTTCACCTAGGAACCTGATCTTCCATGTAAGAATGAGAGTCTTTTTCATTTGCCTAAAACTGTTAGAAAAAAGTTACAGAAATTCAGTATCAACCAGCAGTTTTCCTCATTACTGTTTGGAACTCAAAATGGATAAAGGACCTAAGCATAAGGCTTTGTAAAAAAGACAAAAAAGGATTTATGTTATTTGGGATTCCATTTATTTCTTCCTTTCCTCTGATAGGTCATGGTAAATTCCAGTGAAATGTTAACATTTTCAGGGTCAATCTGACTTGAAAAGTAAGTAAACTCTTTTTGTTTTTGTTTTTATTTTAATGTTAAGGATTGAACCCAGGGGTACTTTGCCACTGAGCTACATTTCCAGTCCTTTTGTTTTCCATTTTGAGACAGGGTCTAAGTTTCTGAGGGTCTTGCTAAATTGTTGAGGCTAACCTGGAACTTGAAACCTCCTGAGTTGCTGGGATTACAGGTATATGCCCTGCACCTGGCTTCTTTGGCTTTATTTTCACCTTTTAGCCACCATTGCCCGTTTCCTGCAAGGGGAAGGATATACTCTGACAGTTAAAAATCTGTCCTGTCCTGTTTGAGAAAACTTGCAAGCGAGAATTCCAGTGAACATTAAAACTAATCTCTAATCACCCTTCCCTGACATGCTTTGGGAAGAAGACTGTTTATCTTTGATTTTATTTTTGTATTGGGATGGAACCCAGGGGTATGTTATCACTGAACCTTATCCCCAATCCTTTTCATTTTTATTTCAGGGTCTTGTTAAGTTACTGAGCTTTCACTAGGTTGCCCAGGTTGGCCTAGAATTTGTGATCCTCCTACCTCAGCTTCCTGAGTTGATGGGATTACAGGTTTGTGCCTGGCTCAGTTTTGTTTTGTCTTAGTCCATTTTGCTTTATTATGGACTTTCCCTTTGTCTCATGTTTTTAGTCCTGCTTTTCCTTTTAAAAAATTCTCCTTTCTTCACCTCATTTTGGGTTTCATTTTTATTTAATTTTTTTCTTAAGTTTGTATTTTGGTAAGTTATGTTCTTTTTGAAATTTTTAAATCTATTTTTATTGAAATATACTTGTACATCTTTATAGGATATATTACTTTAATTCAATTCATATATATAGTGTGTAATAATCAAATCAGAATAATACACATTTCTATCTGTTCAACCATTTATCATTTTTATGTGTTGAGAATTTCGTAATCTTTTTTTCTAGTAATTTTGAAATATATCATAGATTGTTTTAACTAAAATACTCTTCAATGCTAAAGAAGAACTAGAAGTAATTCTTTCATTTTGTGTTTTGGTGCCCCTTATTGAACTTCTTTCCGTCTCCAAACCCATTGTCCTTCCCAGTCTCAAGTGACCACTATTCCTTTCCATTCCTCTATAATATTGACTTATCTGTTTCCACAATTGAGTGAGAACATGTGCTATTTCTCTTTCTGTGTCTGGCTTTTTTCAGTTGACACAGTGACCTCCAGAATGATCCATATTGCTGCAAATGACAGGATTCCATTCTTTTTTTTAATTTAGTTTTTTATTAGTACATTATAGTTTTACATAATGATGGGATAGGTTTCACATATTCCTAGATGCACACAAATCAGCAATACAATTTGTTCAGTATCCCCTGTCCTGCACCCCTTTACCTCTCTCCTTTTGTTCCCGATCCCTTGCCTTTCTTCTGGGTCCTGTATTGTTCTTACAAAACCCAAATACAATGACATAATTCTAATACCTATGGAGAACATTTTTTTTTATGTATGACTATGGTCATATATACAGCAACACTTATAACTGCTTAGAATATTCCAATATTTCCCCTTCTCCTCCTTTCATATCATCCCTTGTTACTCTTCAAAATATTTGACAATGGGATTAAAGATTTATGTTTTGTACAGATATGCAGCATAGCTTGTTCAAATATCTTATGAAGTATCTTGCAACTGTATCTCATAAATATTAACATTGTGCATTTTTGTTCTATGGATCTAATGCATGAGTTTGTCTACCTTACTCTGAAGCTTGGGTTTAGGTCCAGACTCCACAAATGAGACTATTTGGCCCTTGACTCTCTAGGTTTGGCTAACTTCGCTCAGCATGATTTTTTCCACTGCCATCCATTTACCTTCAATACACTCAATATCATTGTTTCTAATAGCTGAGTAGAACTCCATTGTGTATATACACCAGAGCTTCTGGATCCATTCATCCAGTGAGGGACATCTAGGTTGGTTCCATAATTTAGCTATGTAAATTGAGCTGCTATGAACATGGATTTTGCTGTGTCGCTGTAATGTGCTGATTCTTACTCTCTGGGAAAATCTCCAGAAGAGGGATAGCTGGGTCATATGGTGGCTCCAACCCTAATTTTTTGAGGAGTCTCCACACTGCTTTCCAGAGAGGCTGGGCCAGTCTGCATTTCTACCAACAGTGTGCTAGTGTTCCTTTCTTCCCACAACCCCTTCAGCATTTGTTATTGTTTGTATTCTTCATCTTTGCCAGTCTGACTAGAGTGAGGTGAAATCTTAATGTAGTTTTGATTTGCATTTCTCTGATTGCCAGTGATTTAGAACACTTTCTCATGTATTCATTGTCTTGCTCAATATTCTCTGTTGAGAAGTTTCTGTTTAGTTCTCTGGTGCATTTATTGACTGGCTTGTTTGTGTTTTTTTAATTGAGTTTTTTGAGTTCTATGTAAATTTTGGATATTAGTCCCCTGTCAGAGGGATTACAGGCCATGATTCTTTCCTATTCTGTAGGTTGTCTCTTGACTATTTTGACTATTTCCTTGGCTGTACAGAAACTTTTTAGTTTAATGGCATCCAACTCATTGATTTTTGACAGTAATTCTTTCACTTTAAGAGTCTTGTTGAGGAAGTTGTTGCCAACTGCCATATGCTGGAGTGTTGGTACTAATTTTTCTTCTAGCAGTTGTATGGTAGGTACCATACAACTACTAGAAACTTTTTAGTTTAATGGCATCCAACTCATTGATTTTTGACTGAAATTCTTTCACTTTAGGAGTCTTGTTGAGGAAGTTGTTGCCAACTCCCATATGCTGGAGCGTTGGTCCTCATTTTTCTTCTAGCTACATACAACTGCTAGAGTTGGCAATAACTTCCTCAACAAGACTCCAGGCTTGGGAATAAGTAGACAAACTCATGCATTAGATCCATAGAACAAAAATGCATGATGTTAATATTTATGAGATACAGTTGCAAGATACTTCATAAGATATTTGAACAAGCTATGCTGCATATCTGTACAAAAACGTAAATGTTTAATCCCATTGTCAAATATTTTGAAGAATAACAAGGGATGATACGAAGGGAGGAGAAGGGGAAATGTTGGACTGGAGGTAAAGCAAGGTACATTCCAAGCCAAAAAAAAAAAAAAATGTTTGCTGTTAATTGCTAGGGTCATGGCCTCAAGGTCTGATAGGATACATAGATAATATCTACTTTTTTATATTTGCTGAAATTTCCTTTGTGAACTAGAATATAATGTATTTTGAAGAAGGACACGTGCGCTGCTGAGAAGAGGGTATATTCAACCAATTTGGGGTGGAATATTCAAGATGTCTGTTAAGTCCATTTTATTGATGGAGTTGTTTGGAGATCTCTTTATTGGTTTTTTCTTTTCTTGTTTTTTTTTGCATTGACAATCTGTCTATTGGTGGTAGAGGAGTGTTCAAGTATCCTAGTATTATTGTTTTGAGGTCCTCAAGTGGTTTTGTCATGAAGTAATTTTTCAACATAGGTGGTAGTGTTGTTGTTTAGAAAGTATATATTTACTATGGGTATATATTTATGCTTTTTTTTTGTTAGAACAACTCTGCAAAATAAAATTCTGGTTTATTATTGGACAACATTGTTTCACACATATATCAAACAGGCCAAAAAAAAAAAATAAACAGCAATTTCATAGACAAAAAAAGAAACCCTTTTATCTTTGGCCTTTTTAACCATCTCATACAAACCAACTACTTATAGTACAGCTAAAGTACATACACAAAAAAAGTTACTGGAATGTTCAGAATCATATTGTTTTTTTTGTTGTTGTTTTTGCTTTTTTTATAAGAATTTTTTCTCCTTTGAGATTATAATGAACATGGTCACACCATAAGTAAAGTCAGAAGTTGGACAGAGAATGCTCCAAAGGATGGTTTGGTCATCTGAGATCATTAAAAATGGCTGACCCCTAACAATATGTACAAAAATCTAAAATGTAATTAAAAAATACAAACAATTTTTCCTTTTTAAAAATACTTTTACAAAAAAAGGCAGGGCCTTGGACGTTTTGGTTCTTTTTTTTCATCCCCTGTTTGCAAATTCATGTTGTGGGAATTAACCTTACAAGGGAAATCAAAGATCTCTACAGTGAAAATTATTGGTCATTGAAGAAGGAAATCCAAGATGACCTAAGAAGATGGAAAGATATCCCATGTTCTTCGTTAGGCAGACTTAATATAATAAAAATGGCCATTCTACCAAAAGCTCTATATAGATTTAATGCAATCCCTATTAAGATACCTA
The DNA here is from genome assembly GCA_004027875.1 of Aplodontia rufa. Taxonomy (NCBI): domain Eukaryota; kingdom Metazoa; phylum Chordata; class Mammalia; order Rodentia; family Aplodontiidae; genus Aplodontia; species Aplodontia rufa. Next base: position 24,493 of record PVKS010028849.1, read on the forward strand.
TGTCATTCTTTACAGACATAGAAAAAGTAATTCTCAAATTCATTTGGAACAATAAGAAACCCGAAATTGCCAAAACACTGCTAAGCAAGAAAGAAGAAACAGGAGGTTTTGCCATACCAGATCTAAAACTATACTGTAGAGCTGTAGTAACAAAGACAGCATGGTACTGGTATCAAGATAGGAAAGAAGACCAGTGGAATAGAATAAAAGACACTGAAACAAACCCTCAAATCTTTAAACGTCTGATTTTTGACCAAGGGGGACAAAATGTGACATGGAGGAGAGACAGCCTTTTCAACAAATGGTGCTGGACAAACTGGACAGCCACTTGCAGAAAGTTGAAATTAGACCCATATCTTTCTCCTTGCACAAGAATCAAATCAAAATGGATCAAGGAGCTAGGAATTAAACCAGCTACCTTGCAACTGATGGAAGACAAATTAGTTCCAACACTTCAGCATTTGGGAGTAGGCAAAGACTTTCTCAACATGTCTCCTAAAGTGAAGGAAGTAAAATAAAAAATCAGTGAATGGGATGTCATAAAGCTAAAAAGCTTTTGTACTGCCAAGGAAACAATCAAAAGAGTCAAGAGGTTTCCTACAGAAATGGAGAGAATCATGGACTATGATTCCTCAGACAAGGGTCTCATATCCAGAATCTATAAAATCCTCAAAAATGTCAACTACAAAAACAAACAAACAAACAAAAAATAACAGACAACTCAATCAATAAATGGGCCAAAGAGGTAAATAGAAACTTCTCAACAGAGGACATTGATCAAACCAATGAATACATGAGAATGTGCTCTAAATCACTAGTAATCATAGAAATGCAAATGAAAACTACATTAAGATATCACCTCATGTCAGTCAGATTGGCAAAAATGAAGAAAATAAACAATAATAGATGCTGGAGGGGCTGTGGATAGATAGGCACACTAACACTGTTGGTGGAGCTGCAGACTGGTACAGCCCCTCTGGAAAGCAGTGTGGAAAATCCTCAAAAAACTAGGGATGAGCCCACCATATGACTCTGCTATTCCACTCCTGGGAATCTTTCCAGGGGATTTAGAATCAGCACATTATAGTGACACAGCAATATCTATGTTCATAGCAGCTCAATTTACAATAGCTAAATCATGAAAACAACCCAGATGTCCCTCACTGGATGAATGGATCCCAAAACTGTGGTACATATATACCATGGAGTTTTACTCAGCAATTAGAAACAATGGTATTGCAGCCTTTGAAGGTAAATGGATGGCTATGGAAGAAATTATGCTGAGTGAAATCAGCATAACCCAGAGAACCAAGTGCCTAATGGCTTCACTCATCTGTGGAGGCTGGAGCTAGACCCTGGCCATTGAGAAAGGAGGTTTATTATCATGTTTTAAATCTGGATAAGGTGTAATGTCATACAACCAAGGCATTTACAGAGATGTATTGGGAAGGGGGGGGATAAGAGTGGGTAATTGGGGGGAGG